>UYYA01004663.1:0-78007 GCA_900624975.1 Angiostrongylus costaricensis
GCTTCGTTTCATTGCGCTCACCTTTGTTTACGACATAATCCTGCTGGTTCATGGTCTTGTCGGTGAACGATCCATCTCCTATGAGAATCTCGGAGTCTTTAGGCCGCTTCGTTTCATTCCATTCTCCTTTTCTGAGTGCATACTCTTGCTGTTTCACTGTTTTGTCGGTAAGGGATCCGTTGTTGTTGAAAATACTGCAATCGCTCGGTTGCTTTGTTTCGTAGTGTTCTTCCTTGCTGAAGTGTTGCTGTTTCAGGGTCAGACTACCAGTGAATGACCCATTTCGGTTAAGGATTTCAGAGACCTTTGTAGGCTTGATCTCAAGGATTTGATTTCTATCGCTATCGTCTTGAAAAATGATGCCCATGTGTGATAGCTGGCGTTTCTTTCTGCTAGGAGAAATATCTTTTATTCCACTGTCGTTTTTATCATTGGTATTATAATCGATTACGTTGTTCTTGTGGTGCATGATCATTTGCTCCGCTACATCTCTTTTCGGTGCATTGTCTTCGATTTCTGATCTATTTCGATAGACTTCTGGTCGGCTGATTTTATTGCCCACTAATGCTTTTCTTGGGCTGGAATCCTAAAGCACGATTTTTGGTTGTTAATAAATAATCTGCTCATCGTTTTACTTCCAATAATTTTACTCTTGCTTCGATAATACTTTGTTGCTATATTTTAGTCTGTTGTGCATTTTTACCTAATTTCCAATGCAACACTGGAAAACTATCCGTGAAAAGCTCTCGCTGTTTTCTGGAGCGATTGAGTAATTTTGAACTGTTTACTATGCAATAACTTTCAGTACATGAACATCTGTCATGGTTGTTTTAGTACAGACCTATGTGGCTAAGTGGGAACGCTCTAGCTCGGCTGCTCCAGGGCTCTAGGGAGAATTCACTCGACCAACATTCAACTAAAAATGTGTAGAGTAGCAACCGAAGCCACACGTAAATGTTGGAAGACCTTCATGGATGATGGATGTGAGGAAACGAATCGAACTCGTGAAATGCTGAGATCCGCACAGTAGGTGTGAAAGACAAATCTTGTGAAGGAAAAAAAATTATTGACTAAATGCTAAAAGTAAAAGCATTCAAAAATCACCGAAACACACCAAATTCGTTTGAATTGCAGTATCCAGGAACGACGAACTGTTTTTGGAAGGTCTTCTGTCTACAACCGTAGCCGTATCATTTCCCTTAGTTGCTGCAAGATCATGTTGAAGTATATTATTAAAGTGTTTATTTCGAATTTCAATTTATTTCACATTCAAATTATTTCAGACCCAAAACATATTCTAAAAATGCGTATTTAGTTGAATAGCCCTGTTATCGTCAATAAATTAAAATGATCCACTAAGTTTAGTGATAGTGCAATGAAGCAACTTATCACCCTATCACCTGGTCAGTAGAAACGTGCGATACGTAATTCACCTGTATCACCTGTAGTCCCGTTGATCGTCGAGTAACTCGAGCGGACGCCAGTAAATCCTCCATTTTTCCCTGTCGCGTGCAAAAGTAACCCAGTGGGTTCTGCTCGCTCTAGGGACTCGTCGAGCATTATATCTTTCATCTAGGCTCTTCGTGAAGAATTCTGACCATCAGGTCGGTGGTCTTCCTGCAGTACGTTTAACATCCCGAGGAAACCAGTCACTAACGGCTCTTGTCCATCGACTGTCATTCATACGCATTACGTGTCCGGCCCACCTTCTCTTCCACTGTTTGGCGTACAGAACGGTATCCTTGATTTTTGACCGTTGACGCCGGTCGAAGTTTCGGAACCCATCCCTTACTTGTGTGAAACGTGATACCATTAGCATCGTCTTTTCGAGTGCGCGTTCGATAACGTTGCGTGACCTTTGATCCTGCTAACGGAGCGACCAGCTTTCTGTCGTATACGTTAGAGAAGGAAGTACCGTTGAGTCGGAAAGGTGGGCAGGGAGTCGGATGTTCTTTGTCCTTTTCACTATATCCTCGATGAATACGTAATTATTTTGTACTTATCGTTGGCTGCTCGTAATATGAAGGATAAGAAAAATGGCATTTATAAATTGTATTAAGTAGTAAGACTTACATGTATCGTCCGGAAAGTGGCGTTGGTTTGATCGCGATTTTTGTTTGGAAGTGAATGCGTCATTAGAGGAGTGGTTGTCAAAAATCCAAAAAAAAATTATTCCTTCACAAAAATACCATCAATCTAATTATGGCATTGTAGAAATCAAGGACTAAAAGTTACAAGGAGAAAAAAAACTTGTAGCGAGATATGTTTCCATAAGATGATAATAATAACAGTGATAGTAACAATGCTCCCAACGGTTTACCGTCTCATCGTGGGAGGTGGTGCTCCTTTGTGTTGAGTTGCGATGTACAGCGAAGGGATTCATCCCTGGCATGGTTTCCCGAGCTGAGAAAAGTCAGGCGTTTCCATCAAGAAACCCACTTTAAACCAACACCAGGATCCACCACCATCCTGCTATCAAACTAGTCGCATGATGGCAAATCTCCCTTTGATCCAAAAGGACAGCGACTTCATGTGGTGGTGAAGACCTGGGGCAGATTGTCCTGGCTGACCTCGAGACTCCAGGGCACAACAATGACTAAGCCAGCAAAACTCCAAAAAAATGAAAATTATGTTGGAGCCCCCCGTCGACAACCAGCACGGACGGTCCATCTAAATATCCAAGTAAAGAAAAACAATAGTTTGCATAAATTTTTCTTCTTTTCGTGCATTAAATCCTATCATCTGTAAAAAAAAAGTAGCTCAGGGATCAAATCAATAGCTATCTTCTTGAATTGGTTTTCTCACAGTTTTGTTTATTTATTGAATTTTTTTCCCTTGAAGAAGTAAATTAAATTTCGATGGCGAATGGGAACGAGTTTGTTTGGTTTGTTTGCTACTAGGAGAATGTGAACCATTACTGTCATGCAGTGTCGTTACGGATCTTTCTCATTCGACCATTCTTTTCTCCAAGAAATATGTAATGGCTAGGAAAGAAGAAAACAATTTAATTGTAGATGAGTACGGTAAAAATTGCTTGCGTAAATGATGTCTTTTTACCTAAAAATTTTTATGATTTATTGAATCGAACGCAAATTATAGTAATATTGTAACGAAATGGTAAGATTATTGATTATCTAGACGTTTTGAGACGCGTTAATAGATGTAAAGAAGTTGGACTGTTTACTAAAACAATACCTGACTTCTCATGCCTAGTGCTTAGAGTTACCTGCAATGCACACGGGGTCCATGGTTCGATCCCGCGTTTTGGACAAATCACCTCACATCGCCCCTTCGAGGTCACCAAATTGATGTAGAACTTGTTTGGGACGATAAAAACACTAACTCGCAACATGGTAAGGCTAGTGCAAGTCATTGTATAGGATGACTATGCATTCAATAACGTCTACGATACTACGAATGTAGTAGAGCGCATAAGATCCTGTGCGATTCATCAGTGCTAAAAAATTTATCTATTGCTCAACATTTTCCTGACATTCAACTTTTTTCCCTCTCATTGGCAAGTCATCAAACGTTAGCACGCAATTTACTTTTCCAACAACAAGTCAATTTTTGGAGAAATAATTGACATTCGCATGTCCTGTAATCTCGAAGAATCTTGTGCCTGTAGCAACACAGCTTTCATTTATTCAATATACTGGCGATTGGGCAACATTCCTAGAGTTCATGGCATTTCGGGATAGTCCTGTGATATCGG
Source organism: Angiostrongylus costaricensis (assembly GCA_900624975.1). Lineage (NCBI taxonomy): Eukaryota > Metazoa > Nematoda > Chromadorea > Rhabditida > Metastrongylidae > Angiostrongylus > Angiostrongylus costaricensis. Next base: position 3,716 of record UYYA01004663.1, read on the forward strand.
TTTCTGGTTGATGCCACAAGTAATCGCCGGCTGTCCACATGAATCAGAGAAAGGTTTGCTGACATGCCCCTAGGTTTCATTCCTGATGAAGGCAATAGCTTTATTCTTTGCTTGGTTTCGAGATGAAAATGTCGAAGTTTTTGTTCTCGCTTTGGGTGACTTCGTCTGGAATGGCAAGTGCGAGGATGGCATGCACTTCAGTACTACGGTCCGACACCACAAAACTTCTCTCCGCCTTGATGGTGATAAAGCATCATGATGGTTATGTAAATGATTTCATTGTCAAAACGACTAAACACTTCATATCCCTTTATCATAATGGCTACAACTAGAAGTAACAAAATTCGAAGCGAAAAACGTTTATACTATCATAAATGGTTACGGTTTGTGAAGCAAGCTTGGTTTATGATGGATAACATTTTCTGGTATTATAGAAGAAAATGGGCATTAGTAAATGGGAACCAAAATGCATAGGAATATATGAGAGATAAAATTTAGATACCTGTGAACTCTGATTTCGTTGCTTCAGTGCCATCCTTTCGATGTATCTGCTCTTCGTTTCGTTCGACAAGTTCTTATCGATGTCATTAATATTAGTACTTGTTGGAGCATATGGACCAATCACTGCTGCCTAGAATACAGTGACATGTACTTATTTTCTTGAAAGACACAGAAGAACAAAAAGGAGTATGTTTTAAAAAATTCACAAAAGAGTAATGTGAACGAGTCAAATTTTTTCAAATAACTGCGTAAATAGTTTGTTTAAAATTACATCTTAAAAATGACTAAGCGCTAAGCTCTGTAGAACTTCTAAGCGTAAAATTAAGAGCACGATTTACTTCAAAAACCAGTCTGAAGGATGAACGCAGTGCTTAGAAGTGAGGTGTAATTACGTGTCGGATATTCGGTTCGCACTTGTACACCAGGAAAAAGTCTTCTATTCCTGGAGCGCAAAAAATACTGACTTCATACATCAATAGGCACCGATTTTATAGACAAAATATTCATTTAGCCAGCTCCACAATGCTACGAATGGCGTGGAATGAACAGAAAGTGTTTAGGAATCGATCATTGCCAAAGGCTTTATATTTCATCTATCGAAAAACATTACTTTATCACAGTAAAGACAAAGGAATACTTCATCAGTGTCCCTAAGCGGAAAACAACAGTTTAAAAAACCGATCTTCTTCTTCTTTTAAGAGGATCTAAGAGAATCGCCACCTTTCCAGCAGCGCCGAATGTTGCACAAAACAGCACTTTCTGTTATTTTTTAAAGTTTTGAACAGTGAAGAAAAAATTATGGCATACCTTCAACGAATCTGGAAATTGTCCGCTACTATAATCATCACCCAACGAAAAACTACTGGCATTTCTATCATGAGGGCATTTGTGTCGCCTGAAATTTTATTTGCACAGGACGTATGATTAAATAGAACGCAAAAGCCATACCTTGAACCAAATCACATTCATTGCAAACCTTTACACAAATAAATGTTTATCAGTTCATCGAATGAAAAAAAGGACAAAGCTCTCGGCGTCGATCAATCCCTTAGGGATACGCCGTGCATTCGACTTCATTAAGTATCACCTGGAGGTGATTGGATGCATATCTGGCCTTTACAATGACTCACGGTAGCCCACAGATGTATTGAGCCAGTGCTACTATCCTACACCCAGACAAGTCTGGCACCAATTTGCTGATCCCGGAAGGAAGGAAGGCTTGGTGAGCCATGGGCGCGGAAATCGATTCCACGTGTATGTTGCAGGGCATCTCCGACCACTGCGCCACACGCGATCCATCGAATACGTTCTCAAAATGTCCAGATAGCCAACAACGTGTTCTTTATCCACAGTTGAAATATTTAAGTGATAATGTATAAGATTGCTTAGAAATTAATGTTCGATTTGCAATTTTAGTTTTCCTGCATGTTTCAGTAGTACATCGAAAATAGTTTACACAGTTGTAGTTTTCCCCGATTAATGTACTGTTATATATCATTGCAAAGCTCATTTTATTCATTCTCGCTTCGTAGAATTATACAAATTGGATCCTTCACAAATTTTAAAGAGTAGAATTTCAGATGCCATAACAGTAATTTCGGCATAACCACTTCCAGGAATTGCAACTCAAAGTGCAGCGAGAACCACTCGGAACAGTAAAGAGGTATGCGGCGGACGTCTTAACGAATGCACTGTGCAACAATAGTCCCAAAAATTTTCTCATGGCGAATTCTACGTCGAAGATGAGGAGGGTTGTGGATAACCTTCTGCTATTAACAACGAAAAAGTGAAGCCTTTAGTGGAAATAAATACATAAAACCTATATAAGAACGGCGTAAGCATCCAACTGGTTCGAAGGGTCTAAAAACCTGGCTAAAGTCGAAGAAGCTCGATAAATAAATGACCATCAAAGAAGTTGCCGTTTGGAAGTATCGTCACCATTCCTTCTGGAAAACTAGAACAGCCCTTATTACTGCGTCATACGACGAGAAATTGCTTCTCTATTATAACTGCAGACGAGCAGCTCAATAGCTGAACCATGACGATGCCCCTCAGCATTTTCCGAACCCAAAGTTGCACCGAGAGAAGGTCATCCTGACCGCTTGCCCATTTTCTCCTTATTTATTCACCAGAGCCTCTTGAATTTGGACGGAAATATTGCGGTAGAGAAGTATGTCTGTCATATCGACGAAATGCAAAAGAGGCATAATTGGCCTATGCTCTACATTAGTCAACGAAGGATGACCATCTGTTCTCCACGACTATGCTCTGCCAAACTGAGCACAGACGAACTGCAAAGATTCAACGATATTTGCTACGAAATATTGTCTCATCTACCATGTCTGCCAGACCTCCCTCCTATCGATAACGAATTTTTCAACCATCTCAACAACTTCCTGTGTGAGAAATGCGACTAGTTTGATACCAGGACAGTGGTGGATCCTGGTATTGGTTTACTCTCAGCTGGATTTCCTGATAGAAACGCCGGACTCCTCCTTAGCTTGAGACCCTGTTGGGTGGATGAATCTCCCCGCTGTACATGGCAGCCAAATACTCAGGAACACCTTCTAGTCACTATAGGTAAGCCACTGGGAGGTTTTTTTTCGTTTATTTATTTCGACCAATGAAGTGTCTATCCTGAGCTGAAATATGCCAAGTTGTGAATAAAGTGTGATATCGGACCTTAATTCATGGCGAACGTAATTGTTCATTATTCGTTATGCTCGCCTAGGATAGACGGATCCCTCATTGACTTCTGACAGATAACTCTACTAAATTCATCTACTTTCTTATCGGAAAATCTCTAACGAAAGTTTAAATAATTCTGTAACGTGAATACAGTATGAATACAGTGACGCAAATAGCATCATAATCGAAGATATCAAATTTATTGATTTATAATTTTAAAGTTGTGTTCAAGATACATGCGACAATGTGAGTCACCTATAATTCACATAGGGTCAGAAATATTTCAGCGTTTGAAGTTTAAAATGAAAACAAAGCACCTAAAAAAATTAAAAACGTCCATAAAATGGGACGAGATCTATTTCATTATATTCCAAGTTTTATAGTTATCGGAGAACTACCAGCAGCTCTCAAAAAACCCTGCTCTGTGTTCAATTTTTTAGCTAACAGCCGTTACGAGAAAGTTAACTGCAATCCGCTAGTCCTTGGTTTTTGCAGAAATAATTGCTCAGTTTTATAACTTGACAGCAGTATAACTTTTAATTGGAATTTTACAGGTACTCCCACTAACTTGGAAAAATTCTGAACAAAACGTAAGCTAACAAGCACCAACGATTCCGAACACTTTAGCTCAATGCACATACCCACAAGTGCATATTTGGCAGACACATTGTGCTCCATGCGACATCCTAAAACAGAAAAACATGGATTACTTATATAATTGTCAACGCACATATATACATATATATAAATGTATAAATATGCCAGAGTAAAGTCCGCTATGTTGCGAGACAGAAGGACGGAGAGAAACGGAGAAAATTCGTACAAATTTGATTTAATCGAAACGGTAGGGAGTGTAGTCATATGGGAGCAGTCGAACAAAAACTCCAATTCAATTTAAAGTGATTGGTGGAAATTGGCTTAGATCGGTTCATATTATGAGGAGAAAACCAAAACATAGCATCTGCATAGAGAATCGTGAGAAATCCAACCACCCGAAAGAGAATTCTTTGTGGACAAAAAAATCATCGATCTGTTCAGTGGTATCCAAACTTTTTCGTGTAGAATCACACTGTTAAGTGAATGTCATAGGTTTTTTCAAATAAGAATTATGAAGTCGAGAACCATCTATTGGACTAGGAAGTCAATGATTTCTTCTAGATCTTTCCGCTCATGTATGGAAAGGAAAAAAGAGAACATTTTTGCGGAACTTTGAAGTACAATGTCTAAATTATTATGAGTCGTCTTTAAAGAAAAATATTACAGAAAAACGGAAAAAGGCTGACATACGGCAAACAGTGAGTCATAGAGAGCCTTTTTATGCGAATCAATTAGAAAACCAGTTACTGCTTTTCAGTCGAATGTTTCATATTATTGAAATAATTTCAGCTATGGAAAACGAATTAGGAAGAACTTTAGGCCATCTCGAGCAACTATGTTAATTCAGATTTCTAAAACAAAGGATCAAATTTAGAGCAACAGAAGAAATTTAACCTATGAATCGAAAAGATAATGAAAAAACACTTGACATCTAAAAAACATCTAAAATATTGGAAGAGAAGAGATTACTAGAAACGTAACAAATCGTCTTAATTACAACAACATTAAAAAAACAAAAGGATAAAGCCCTCGGCGTGGATCAATCCCTTAGGGACGCGCCGTGCTTTCCTCTTGCGAAATTCGCCGAAACGTCAGTTTATTCGTGAATAAAGAATAAAAACCCCTCACGTTTGCATAACAAGAATACGAGGAATGTCAAGAGTTTTTGCTTATTGATCGGAAAAAGAAACGTTCTCGGTAACGCCATTACAATAAATAACCAGTAAATCGTGAATCTCCGAGACAACATGTGATTCGAAAAGTAATGGTAGAGAGATTGTCGTCGACTGATATGATCATGCATATGCTTGCTTCCGAAGTTGTCCGCAATTCAGTGGTTTCTGAACATTTAAAACTGTCTAAAAAAGCCTGGAACTAATGGCAAAGTGGTAGACGTTAAGTGGAAAGTAGTTGTTAGTGTTTCAATTCACTCTGTAGGAATTGATTTGGATTTGAGAACATAAAGCGCAGAAGGAATAAAGCCGGTGAACTCTATGAGTCATTCATTCAAGGACGCTAGGATGATGGAATGAAAAGGATGAGTTGAATTTTGGATAGACACTTAACAAAAACGTTTATTATGGAAGCCGTTGCATAAAATATACAACAGAAAATGATATTCGTAAATGAAAAACGTTAACCGTAGTCGGTCGCAATACACTAGTTTTGCTCGAAATGTGAACAAATACAACTCGAGAACAAGAAAAACAAGCAGCAACTAGTAATTCTCGCTAATCGATAGGCGACATTCACTTAAGCGGCTTTTTGCACGAAAACGTAATAATTATACGAGGTAAACCATGAAATACAAGATTATGAAAACGCTTATCAGCATAATAAGATCACTTGTCACTATCAAATATATTTATGTTATAAAGTGGATTACACGTAAGTACGTCCCTCGTAAAGTCCACTTCACTATCGACGATTATAAACCAGTGAGAATCTCGCAAAATTCAGATAGCACAACTTGTGACGCTGAGAACGAAGAAGGAAACCGAACCCAAAAAAAGTTGTACACAAGGGAATATTAGAGAAGGGAAGAAAAACTGGATGATTGGAAGATGTGAGTTAGAGGATGAAAGGAAAAACCTGAAACACATACGAATCCGTTCGCTACCGAAGTTGTGCTATTCCGCGAACAAGTCGTCGACTGATGAATGCGTGCTGGGGAGACGGCAGACCAGGAGGAGGACGAGAACGAGGACGAGGACGAGCAGAAGGAAAAGGAGAGGCATATTGAACGAATAAGACGACGAAATAGACAGCAGCAACAGCAAAAACAACACCATTTCAGGCTGTTCTGAATGAGCTGTGTTTTGTTTACTGTTATTGGTGTTGACAATCCTGGATGAGTTAGGAAAAAAATTCACATGAGCACGATAGTCCTGCCGGAAGATGCTTCTGGTCACTTTTCCAGATATTTTAGCTCACACACGACAAATACACAGTGGCTTGAAGAATTACTGGTAATGCTGTTGAGTCAGCCTTTCGCTCTTTCGCATACACACCCACCTATCGACAACAATAATTGTGCATGTCGGACGAATAGGGCAGTTTTGTTCTCGCATATTTTCTACTTATTTTTCCAACAGTGCTCATCTTTGAAAATGGTGTTAATCCATGGAAGGTAGAGGGCAAGAAAAATAATAGAAAAAAGCCGATTCGAAGCCTAATTTCGCAATAAATTCTCTTCTAACCGAGGAATGTCTTCGAATATTCGAATAAATGAAAGAGGGCAATCGAATTCCGTTTATATGTACGATGTTACTGAGAAGAGTTAACGTTGAATCGTTGAGTTGTTTAGAATTGTATGCATGAATGACTACAGACAGACTTCATCAGTGTTTTCCTTTGATGCTTATCATGTGATTGCAATAAAAACATTTCAGGAAAATTTCTTTCAACAGGTGTAACACATTACAATAACACGGTACATTTCGATTGGAAAACCTTGAAAATCTTCTTTACAAGGACTAATAAATGTTTTCAGGGATATAATTGGAAACGAATGTGTTGATACAACGAGAAGGGAAAACATGACACTGTTAGAGTTGAAAAATCATAAATATTCTTATCTTCTTAATTTCTACTTTTTACCAAGTTCTTTTTTCTTCAGGTATGAACTTAAACTTATTTGGCCATTCGTTTTTTCTGACTTAGGAAAATCAATAAGAACTTATTTTGCAGTTAGTTTTCTTAGGACTAAAGGAAATCAGTGACTGTTAAATTCTTGTAAACTCTAGGCGTTGACGTTAACCACTTGAAATTAAGTCGGCTAAGAATTTAATTGATAGATGATAAAACGGCTCACTTTGCACAATCAGTATGTTTTTGTTTAAGTTAAAGTTTCATTGATACCTTCAAAACACCCTTGCTTCCTTAAGCGATTTTAGAGTCCACTTAAAGTTAGAAGACGAAACTAGCGTAAACATCTTAAACTAAAAAATCAGATTTTCGAATTTGCCATGAACAAAAGAATTTCCCTATTGAAGAAAAAAGACGAAAAAAGAAACTCAAGCATAAAATTGCACGTTTGAGAGTCAAAGCTCGTTACTAGTCGTTGAAGTCGGTTTGTGCGACTCTGAATCTATCGAATAATATTGTTTATCAAACGTGTTACAGACCACGAGATCAAGCGTGATCTCGCCCCGTACCTTCATAACGATCGTTGATATGGGGACGTGCAGTCGTCAACCATATGCGACTCTGAGCGGCTGCTCTTCCTTGGTGGAAGACAGGTGAGAAAAGCGGTGGGCTTTCGAGAAGCCGTTGATTTTGTAATTATCGTTCAGATTTCCATCTTTCTGTTTGTGTTTGACCTGCTGAGTTGCGTATTAGTGTACCCCTCCAGGCTCTGAAGAAGGCGATTCTGCCGAAACGTCGGCTACAATTGTGTTGTATGTGTGTTATTGTACAGAAGTAAACGTATGCTGTTTAACAACTTCGCGGTTGCTGAGAAAGAAAACGACGAATTCATAAACGTGTTACAGCACCCGATCGTACTTGTACGGGAACACGTTGTTCACTACACAGATGAGTGCATAGTGGCAACGCCTGAAAAACATCTATTTGGCGACAATGGCATCCGCCTTAGCATATCCACATTCCTGCAGACCTATAAATTTGCTACAAAGGAGATGGAAGCTAACTATGAACCATCGACAAACAGATCGATAGTGTGCCGAAAAGGAATTTCTCAGAGTCAGAATCACAACAATTCGAAAAGAAAAAGGAAGAAGAATTGGCCGTTAGCGGTTTTCGCTGCGTTTCAGGCGTTCATAATTCGACTAGCACTCGATATTTATTAGCTGCTATGGACTTCGAACAAGAAACACTTCAAAGTCGAAAACACTCAGTAAATGCGTTTGTTATCGAGACACTAAATGCCTGAATGTCAACGTCTTAAGGGTTTTTTCGTTATAACTAAAAATATAGTTACTTATAGGAAAGTAGGGATAAATAAATAAGAGATAATGATGAATCTAAGGTCGATTATCAAATATTCGATCAAGTACGAACGAAGGTTTTGAGAACGGAAAACTTCGATATGCTTGATTTTTATGGTCCATTCGTTATCTCGGAGACAAGTATGCATCACATCAACAGCATCACGACTAAAAATCGTTGAATCGGCAGGTTCTACTGACACCAACTATGATTTTTAAACCGATTTTCAAGCGAATCTTCCTTAAACATTCTTCGTTTTATTCCATTTGTCTTATGCTATCGGACAAATGTCATGATGTCTATTGATTGAAACTTCCTATTTAATCTACGCTCATAGCTTCACATTTTTATATGTCACTGAATAATTTCATCAGTTTCATAAAGGCTAATGATTAATTTATGTAAATCGTTCCTATTTTCTTGTATGTTTTGGACGACAATATTGATTTTTTAAGAGAAGCTTTTTTCTTAGGTCTTCAAAAAGTTTTTAAGAGAAAGGAAAAAAAGAAAGAAGGAAATAAAGAGGGAAAGAGAAGAAGAAAACATAGAAGAAAATAATGATCTGGAATTTATGAGAAAATCAAGGTCTTCACTCATTTTACAGGATTGAAAAGGTACTATATAGTTGACATAGAACTTACTTGATACTTGGTACTTGAATGGCCCGTCCTCACTGGTTGAGCGGGCCCCACCATAATCTCCATTTTTCGGAGATTTGATGGTTAAGCCACTATGGTTCCCTGGAGTCCCGAAGTCAGTCTGGCCAAAGTCTGCCCCAGGTTCTCACTACTACAAGCAGTCGCAGCACCCGTGGATCAGAAGGAGATTTACCGCCATACAACTTTGATACCAGGACGGTGGTGCATCCTGGTATCGGTTTACTCTTAGTTGGGCTTCCTGATGGAAACACCGGGCTCCTCAGCTTGGGAGGCCCTGCGAGGGGATGAATCCCTCGCTGTACATCACAGTCCAACACTCTGGAACACCTCCCAGCCACGATGAGACAAGAATATCGAAATATAAGTTAGGAATTAATGAACTGGTCCATATTTGCACTTGATTCCTTTTCTTTGTGCTTGCTACTACACGAAAACAAGAAAGAGGACGGAAAGGAGTTATGCTGGGAATGGAGGAGGATGACGGAGTTATGCTCTTTTTATATTTGCTACTCTATTGTTGGATTGTTGTCGTTAAGAAACTTGTACTTCAATTACGATTTAAACTAATACCTATCCATACGATCAATACCTACGTGTATCGTTAAACAAATGTGTCGCACCATTCGTCGTAAAGTTCAATTCGATCAACGACCAAGCAGGGAAAAAATCAGTCCGACATTCAAAACCAATTCACGCCTCGAGAAATATGCCTAGTTATTACCTGCTATGGGAAATTGTTTTCCTACAGACGACATTCGACGCAGAATAGGCCGAATCGATAAATGCTCAGATTTGTGAAGACAAATACTTCAGCATCATTTCACATTCATACTTTGAATACTGGTACTAGGAGATTATTTGCGTGTCAGAATCCTCGTACTCTTCATCCCGTTTTTAAGTCTTACATGGAGATCAACTACTTCTTTGATAGGATGATTAGTTCATTTGTAACTCATAGTCAACCGTAAACACGATAGGATGAGAACACAACCTATGCAGTGTCTTTAGGCACATTATTTTCTCATTCTTTTTCCTTCTTTGTCTTTTTGTAACTCTTGTTCGATAAATAACTAGTTTTCGGATGCTTTATCCTATAGTGCAGAATCAAATCACACTTGTGATCCATCCGATGCCAATTCAGTTGCAACTTCTATTTTATAAGATAATAAATTTCGACGAATTTTACCCACATCTTTGGAACCTTAATCATCATAAATGGCACACCAAACAAGCAAAAAATGAAGACAACTTTTTGGATCACAGAAGGCATGCGAACTTGTTTAGAGCTATTGCAATGAGAATAATTCAAAAATAATCTAGCAATTGCTCGCCGATACCCGATCAAACATGGAATAACGAAGAAAGTACGAATGACACAGTAACAAAGAAATCTGCGAGGCCCACTGATCACAAGAGAAATCTACGACAGATATGTAATACAAACTTAAGAGATTACTACTACTGGCGCAAGAACAAATAACAGGACATCGAATAACGCAACCCCTCTATGACATGAATAGCAATGGATTCAAATGCTGATGAAAAGTGAGACGAAATGTTTCTTTAAAATCAAAAAATACCATGGAAATGTATAAATCATAAAGCCAACCACAAGTAAAGTTGAGTAGATTCTTTTAAGAAAAACTTCAGCTCTTTGGACCGTTGTAGCAATTGTACAGACGAAATAAAGAACGATGATTTTGATAGTGATGTTAAATGTTCTTATCAAATGCAAACCATCCTTCTAGAACCCGATTCCCTTTGCGATCTTCAGGACGATTTTTTAACTTTTGAAGTGGAACATACAGCATATACAACTTGTTGTTATCCTTCAAACCTCCAGAATTCCATACTGAAATCTCCAGAACACGAGTCGAAAGCACGTGGTCCCCATCCAATATGTCATAATAGATCTAGAAGACCAAAAACTCGCATTTAGACAAACCAGAAGAAATCTGATAACTTAAACGAAAAGGTATATTAAGTTTAACAAATCCACATACGTGTGAACTTAACGCATCGCTCTAGGGTGCGACATTATTCGAGCAATAAGTTAGTACATACCAAGCTATAAAATTGCTATGTCTCAAAATTAGATAGCGGTTATTCCATTCAATTTCCTATGGAACGCTCCAGCAATTTATAAAGCGCTCGCTGGACCGTTTGTCAATCGACAAGCAAAATCGATTTAACGTCAATTGACACCCACCTTCTTTGTTAGACCCAAATATTATAGCACAAAAAAAAATAAAGCTCTCGGTGTTGGTCAATCAATGATGGATGCGACATGCATCCTACTTCATGCAGCATCATTTGGAGGTGACTCTGGTCGTTACAATGAATCGCCGTGGCCTTCCGATATATCCAGCCAGTGGTGCTACCTTCCCAGAGAAGTCTGGTACCAGCTTGCCGACCCCAGAGGGATGGAAGGCTTGGTGTGCCATGGGCACGGAGGTCGATTCCACGTGTCTGTCGCAGTGGCTGCGCGCCCCTGGATATCTGGACTTTACAATGAGTCGCAGTGGCCTACCGATTTAACGAGCCAGTGCTGCTATCCTCCCGTACAAGTCTGGTACCAATTTCTGACTCCAGAAAGACGAAAGGCTTGGTGGCCCAGGCGCGCTGGGACCAATCCCACGTGTATTGCAGGGCACCTCCGACCACTGCGCCACGCGCGACGCAAATATTAATAAAACGAAACTCTTAAACTAAGTACGAACTTCTTATAAGAATTAAACATGATTAGAGCACATTTGCACCCACAACCAAAAAAATAGTAGTAACAAAAAAAGGTGATGGGACGAGATGAGTTTGCACTAATCGGATTATTGACGTTGAAATCTGGTAAGTTTCAAACTTAGTACGCATATACTGGTGATTTGGAAGACCTATGCACGGACAAATACAAGAAATTCCAAATATTACCAATATCCCTTAATATGAGGACTATGAACGTTAAAACGTCATTTCGCAATTGTAAGTAATTACTATGCCCGAAAAAATTATGAGCTTCAAGCACACCTCTCTGTTAAACGTGGGATTCTGACTTGCTTTGACGACCTGAGTCTTTCGTTTAGTAAGGTTATGTGGATCCGGACGGATGTACGACTTAACATAAGCATCCGGTGCTTGGCCAGTTGTAAGCAACGCTAAGTGCTTCACATGACCTGACAAGAAGAATAGGAACAAAAAAAAGTGTACCGAGGTAGCCACTCAAATATCTTACCAACAAATATGCTCAGATTCGAATGCTGTTTGTTACCATTGAACTGTATCCTCAGATATATTTCACATTGACTGTTGTGTGATTCCTTGTCCATATCCTCCGTATCTGAGAAAATAGGGCTGTATTTAAGAACAGTTAAGACTACATGGAAATTCAGCATGGTTCTCTTCATCTTTCTTATTATCAGGAGTACTAATGAAACCAAGAAGAGAGACTTATTGAGTCATAGTAATTGGTGAAAAACCATAGTGTGAACAGCAGCTGCATATAACCAATTTACCACTAAACTCTGTGTGCTTCGTGTGCAGTAGAACTATTTTAATATAACGTACCATTATAAGAATCGATGTCACTGTCACGAAGTATCAAATGGAAGAATGTGTACACCAAATCACACTGAAATGTAAATTTCTACTGGGTAATACAATTGCTCCAAAGAAAATTGGTTTTATAAGCACCTAAATGTCTTCCAAGCACGAGAGAAAAAGGATGTGAGCAAACTACACCATTTTCATCAGCTACCAAATGACTTTATATTACTTACCAAGCTAATTATAGACGTTCTACTACTATTTTACGAATAAGCTCACCAATTTGTAGCAACGTAAAAGAAAGAACAAAACCAAGGTCCTTATTAATATCTTCCCCATAATCAACAGCTTACGTGACAAACTTCCCGACTGAGAGTGAATAGGTAGCGCAGGAACGACTCCACATCAATCATACGCCTTTGAGCTACTTGGCGCACGTTGGAACGCATTTTGGTTCCAGAGCTGAGAGGCGGAAATGCTACTGTTGGAAACCTAAATAGTTTTCATAACATGGAAAGAACTGTGCTCCGATGGTAATGCATCATCCTTTATCAACAAAGTGGGACAAAACATATTTGTCTTCTATTCATTACTGTGAAATCAGTGCCACAAAGTGTCGCACAGAAGTGCCACAAAGTGTTATACATGGCTCACCGCCCACCAAGGTCTTTGTTTTAACCCTCGAAACACTTTCACAGCCAAAATGAATCAAAGATAAGTAAAAAAAAAACAAAAACCCCACTGTATGAATAAAATATTTTTTCATCTCACCTTCGGCGTAATTTGATGTAGAGTTCGTTGAATTCGTTAAATGACCGGTAAACAAACGTTGACACAGCTTCAGATTCTCGAACAACCTCGACTTTGTAAAACTGCAAAAGAAAGATTATTCATCTTTTATCAGGCTTTTTGCATGCAACGTGTTCAAGTACACTTACATATACTTTGTTGGGAATAAAGCGTTTCTCAAACGAAATAACTCGAACATGCACGATTTTTCCGTCCGTTGTTTGCCTGATAACAAATTGCACTAATAAACAACAATGAAAAAACAAACCATAGAAAAGAAAAAACATAAACACAAATCTCACTGCAAACAACGCTTAAAAAAAACTGAAAAACAAACATACGTGTAAAGTTGTGGTACAAAACTGAGAATGTTGTCATTGTTTCTTGCACTAGCTCCGGTGGACGACATCACTTGAGCCAAGGTATGAAAGAAGAAGTTTATCCGAGGAAACGCTGACTTCAAGGAGTGCTAAAAATCACAACGACGATTTATCTACAAGACTGAGAAGCCCAAAAAACATACATTGATCAATTGCGTGAACTGTATCACAGCATCAGTTTCACTCAACTCAAGCATAAGATTTTTTTCTACAAAATTGAGTGACTCGACATTCATACCAGATATATCCGAGCAGGCCATCTGAAAAATAAGTGTTTCTTTTGCAACAGATTTCAATAGTGGTTCATTTCGTAGCTAAGGGAAAATTCGTAGTACTCACAATTTTCAAAGGATTGGACAAAATGGCATAATTACGACGTAGGTAGTTGAATGCCCGACAACAGTAGTCTATGAAAGTTTGGTAACTTTCCTTTTGTTGATTGCCGCCATTTATAACGTGATACATTTCATCAGTGAATACAAATGGAACACGGTCTCTGAATGCATCCATTATAGTGTCGACAGAACAACCAAATTAATTCGGTGCACATGCGTGGACTTCGATACTTGGATGGCCCGTCCTCACTGGTTGTGCAGGCCGCAGCATAGCTTACATTTTTTCGAAGTTCCGCTGGCTTAGCTATTGTGTCCCGAGGTCAGCCTAGTCAAAGTCTGCCTCGGGTCGTCACCAACACAGGCAGTCGTCGTCCTTGTGGATCAGAGAGAGATTTTCCACTAACAGTTTGATACCAGGACGGTAGTGGATCCTGGTTTTGGTTTATTCTTAGGTGAGCTTTCTGATAGAAACGCCGGACTCCTCAGCTTGGAGATTTTACTGGGAGGATGAATCCTCCGCTGTTCATCGCAGCACGACACGCAGGAACACTTCGCAGCCACTATGAGGCCGTAAACCATTATGAGGAGCGCACATGCAGCGTAAAAATTTTAATAAAGGTCTGAAGAAGAAATAGCCCGAAAACTCATAGTAGGTGGATGTCAAACGACATCACTAAACTCTCTGAAATAATTATAAATTATTGTTACAGCGACCTTATAATGTGTGATGTGTGAAACATTCAACAAGCACATTTATGAGGAGTTCAAAAGCGTAAATACTTCAGGATAATAATACCTTTTAAATCCAGCAGCTGTTTGCCAGTCCCCCATGTATTTTCCAAAGTCAATGTGAAAGACATGGCCTGCTGTTGTTACAAGTATGTTGTCGTTATGGCGATCGCCGATCCCCAACACATATGTTGCCACACACCAACCAGCACACGATCTAGTGAAATTGTCCAACGCCTACAATCAAGCATATATATATATATGAATGTATATACATATATATATATATGCATATATATATATAAGTACACATATATGCATGTACGTAAAGTTCTTCTAACGTCACAAAATCCGGTAAACCATAAAATGAATTCTCATTCAGAACAAAAATTACTGATTGGACTACATTTTTAGCATAGCAAACTTACAAGAGTGAGCAAACCTGCTTATAGAGGAATTCAGTTGTATTGTGCTTCATAAGCCAGTTTCGAATAACATCTACTTTGAAAACACCCGTCATGCCGAATTCTTTTTGAATTTCGCACAGAGTAGCACAATTTAGTACCAATTCAGCCATTCCTTAAATATCACGAATCTAAATGGTGTATTAAAAGCCATTTTATTATTATTTCGAAAGATAAAATCCTACCTATAAATCGACAGAGAGATGTCCAAAGATAATTCTAACAGTATGAAATGAGTGTAAAATGAACTAGACAGCATTAAGCACAGCACATCAATAAACATACAAAAGTAGTTTTTCGACAACTGACAAAAATTTCCTGGTCATTAAACTACTTGAAGAGAACTCCAAAGACTGAGCAGAATAGAATTTGCTCTGTCGTCCTACGAATGTTAAGATATTGTTTCAAATTTTAACTTTCTTGAATCAGAATTTAAAAACAAGTGAAAATAAAAGTTAAATTACTAAAATTTCCTAGCTGGGAAAGGAATCTGAAAAAACGACTAAATTTGGAAACGCTATCGTGCTAACTTCCCGTTTGTTAAACTGCTTTCGAGTTCTCAACGCACCACGCGCTGAAGTGTGTTGGTTTAAACCTAAAAAGGGGCATTGTCTTCCCGACGAATGCACTGTACTCAATGCACGCCTGGAATTACTTGCAAAGTAATCCATTAGTCAGTCGCTTTGTTTCTCAGTAATCTCGAGGTTGTTATACAGCATACGGTCACTTCCATAATAAAAACATACGACACAACAGTAACTGACGTTCCGGCAGTACCGCCTTCTACCTAGCTTACCAGGCTGTGAAGAAGGCAAAACGTCCACAACGTCAGTTACTGTTGTGTTGTGGCTCTTGTATGCAAGCAAACGTATTCTGTATAATACCCTTGCGATTGGTAAAAATCAAAACGAGATATTTATAACCGAACGCCGAGGTTAATAGGAAGTTGATCCTGGAAACTCTTATAAGCTATAACTGTTTAATTTCAAGCTCAAATCACAAATTACATATTCCTTTGCTTCCTTCGTCTTCTGTTATAAAACTCTGACGTACCTTTCCTATATCCAACAGGCATACATCGGAACGTTATCATTCGTAGATCTAAACGCTCACTAAGCCATATATCATTCATAAATGAAACCATTTGCAATACTAATGCATCCTGTCTCATGTCATCGCCACTCTATAACACATACTGTCACTTATTTGAAAGATAGAATTAATGCACGCTAACCTTGTGAATAACTGAGTAGGTGGAATTTAGGCCACGAAACACAATTTTAAGTGGTTTTGCATTCGAATTGAAAATATTGCACTCTCTAACAACGACGCCACTGCACTTGAAGGATGGAAGACATGGCAAGCGAACATTGTGGCGAAGAAGAGTCCCATCTAAAGTTCCAAGCCGAGATCGCAACAAGGGCAACTGCAAAATAACAACCTTCTTAACACAAACTTCCAAAATAAATTACCTTTCGTTTGTCGAGAAGCAAGGAAACTAATGCTCACCCTTGTGTGCTCTGCATCCTCTCTTCGCAAGTCCATTTGAATACAGTCGAGTTCGTTCAGCAACTTGTGTTGACGGGCTATCTCGTCTCTAAAAACTTGGAGCATTATTTGAACTAAACGGTAGTGTGAAGACAGACTCACCTTAGGTGATCAGCCTCGTGGCGCTCTAGCAGTTCTTTTTGCAACAATGAACAACGTTGGGCATAGGCAAAATCAACGCAGTGGTCTATTCTTTGTTGCAACTGCCTTAAAATAAATGTGGCATAGACTGTTGCGAACAACAATGGCTACAGTTTGTTAGTTAAAACCTCACTGGCCACTAACCAATAGATTTCAAAAGCAAATCGCCGATCTTTGTATGAAAGTGTGAGTAGAGCAACGGCAAGTGAAGACGATTCGAAAATTTCAAATCGTAAGCCTTCAACAAGTTGCGGTAGCGCGTTGAACAGAAAATCAGAGGAAGCACATAAGATCCATTCAATTGCTTTCTGTCTAATACGCACATCTGGATACCTACGAAAAAAAGTCGTCAGATAACCTTTTCAAAAACAGTTCGTATCCCAGTTCCAAATGATTAGGCCCAAGAAACTACAGGGCGACTAACTGCGGAAGAAGAAGCTCCATAGCTTGAACAGGTGACAAAGACGCCCAATCTTCAATAATCTGATAGACATTTGACAAAAAATAGAAGCTCCAATCTGGAACGGACGCTAGAACCTAGAAATGATATCGATATTCCACGTATCACCAGTTCAGACGAAGTCAAAAATTTACAAGCGGTAGTGCTTCAGGTAGATGCATGAGATATGAACGTTTCTGCCACAGCATTTCCCTTTCATCGGATGTTAGTCTGAAATGATGTGCAATCTTCAGAAATACGCTGTAGAAAAGAAATCAAATTCACTTTTGCGTATCATAAGCTTCAATGAGATCCATTATATACTCCTGCGTCTCACTATCCAATGAGGACAAATCTTGCTTCACGCTGAAAACACATCAGAACAAAATACTTTATAAGTAAAAAGCACCTCTTCGAAAAAAAAAACAAAGGCAACCTCTGATATTCTACAACGACTTCAGGAAACACCACATCATAGTCATACGTTGGAAGTGTGATAATGAGTATTGCATCTTTTTCATTGGCAATGAGAGGATAAGGTCCCCAAGGTTTCAACACGGGATCCTTTAGCACGGTTAAAGGAACGAAAAGCTGTCCTTGACGCAACAGTCTGCAACTTCGTCAGTTATTGTCTTCTGTCACTGCTGCTTAATAAAATATGCAGATAACAAAAAACTAAGTCCGAAACAACTAGTACTTGACTCCATAATTACAAACTGTATAAACGGTACCCTCCCAACGGTTTACTGCCTCATCGTGGCTAGGAGGTTTTCCCGGGCGACGCGCTGCGACGTGCAGCGGGTGGATGCATGCCCCAGAAGGTTCTTTAAAGCTGAGGAGACCGGCGTTACCATCTGGAAGCTCATCTAAGAGTAAACCAACACCAGGAGCCACCACGTCCAGGTATCAAAGTCGCATGGTGGCAAAACTTCCTCTGGCTCATAATGGCGGCGACTGCCTGTGGTGGTGACAACCTGGAGGAGACTCTGGCTAGGCTAACCTAGAGCCTCCAAGGAGCAACAATAGATAAACTAGCAAAATTCCGAAGAAACCGGAAATTATGCTGGCGGCCGCACAACCAGTGAAGATGGGCCAACCAAATTTAAGTCGAGTAAGTATAAACGGTACACAATTGGTACAGCTGATCAATGCTACGAAATGCGACTCCACACTGTTACTTTCTATCGTTTCTCTGAAACATTGTCGGATAGTGAGAGTACTCAACAGACTATGCTATAGTGTTAACCATAATAGACCGACTCAGCAAGAAAGCCCAAATACTGAGGTCTGTTTAAAAATTTAGTCGGTTAGTGTTGTACTTGCCGCAAGGCATGAAGCAAATCACAGATTCAGGCCCTCTAAGTCACGGAACCACGAACTTACTGAGCGAAAAAGGGTTTGAAAACGAACCAAAACTAACCGTGAGCACACGCGGATTCATGGGAAGGATTACTAAGATTCATGGAAGACTACCCGTATTTGCTACGCCATAATGACCAGCTGAGATCTACACGTGATGACCATTTATATCCACGTGCATATATAAACGCATTTGCTCGCATCAAGATTGGATCTTGTCCTTTCGGTGATTCTTAGTTGTAATAAACTGATTGGACTACTGCTGGACTACAGCAACTAATTTCCATATCTACTCCGGCAGAGCTCAACTGAACACATTCAACCTCACACAGTCAAACAGAACGAACAGCCTATGAATGATATGCCCGCATCTTGAACAAGCTAAGACGACAAATAGTAAAAAGCTATATACTTACTTACTTAAATTATAAAAGCTATATAAAGTAAATAAAACCTTGCAACTCTCTTCAAAAAAAATAATAACTTACAACTTATGATCAAATAGTGGCAGTGATGCAAATGCTAATGAACGATGTGTATTTTCTGTTCCATCACTCGCACCTGCATTTGATGTAACAGCAATTCCAGAAAGAATGAACATTATCTTTGTCTCCCGCGGACAGGTGCACAACATTTCCTCGAAGCAAACCTGTAAACAACGTAGTCTCATCACTGCAAATGACACTATAGGACAAATACCAAAAAAAAAAATATCTCACGTAAACATTCATTGGAATATAAGGAAAAAACGCATCGTGTTTCACCGCCTTTGAAATACATTTATTATGACCAGCCAAGACCTGTGTTCCATAGTACACGCTCACCGTAATGAAGAACTCCGAGTAATCCCTTAATATACGGTTCTTCTTATGCAACATACCTTCTTAAAAACTCCTTAAAGGCCAAAGTTTACGCTTTATAGTAGTTCAAAGGAATATAGGATTTAAAGGAACGAAAACAAAAACGACGTCGGAATAACTAACTTTTAATAAATTACTATCAAAATCCAAGACAGGAAAGCGCTAATAGAAAAAAACAATTTCTCTTCACCTTATCCAGCTCTCCATCAAATTATGCACGGAGTTCACCATCACCTTCAATTTTTCTTTACAGTGCAGAATTTCCTTCTTGTCCTTCACCCATGGCTAAAAAATTACTCAAATAGTGCAAGACAACAGCTTTTCCGTCTAAACACGGAAGTTCATTGCAATACTTACACTAAGTGGTGTAAGCTTGTAAGAACTCAATGTGCATTGGCAATATATCGATATGAAACTATGAAGTGAAGCAACAAAATCATTGCGAGCACATCGTAGCTGACCCTGGAAAACGATAAACCATTTAAAAGAAACAATTTTAAGAACTATATCCAAGCCAGCTATGTATAAACTTACACTTGTAGCAGCTGTCAAATAGTTCTGCAAGTGTTGATGAAGATTTGTTGGTTCTATTGAATTTACCAACTTACATATCATCTTAACGCATTGTCGAACTTTATTGGAAGACGTAGAAACTATAACAAACTATGAGAAGTAAAGAAAGAAAATGAAACTTACAATGTGAACCATTTATTTGCAGCCTAATGGCAAGGTACGATGCGAAATACAATCATAACGACGTTGAGATATTCGCAAAACATGGACCCAGGGCCAGATCTGAATTTGCCGATTTGTTCTCCTCAAATCAATCCCGCTGATGGATGATTGCGGATGGTAGCGTTAGGTAGAAAACTTGCTGAGGGAAACGCAAACTAGGGCCTCCGTGGTGCAGTGTGTAATAGGCGAGCCTCCGAGAAGCGTAATCGTGGTTTGTTCTCGCCCGGGTCCAAGTTTTGCCTCAAATACCCCTAATACCTCAGCATTGTTATAGTAGACAGCTCACAATAAAGTCTGTATTGTTGGCGTGAAGTCTGAGGTATACGAGATATAACTCGCTAACCGCTGTAACTCCTAACTCATTTCTTCAGTAATTTAACAAGTAATTGTTCGGTGACGCGAAACTAAACACTTACTGCTAAGTGTTGAGGATGAGCGGAATGCTAATTCATAATCGGCCATCTCAGATTTAAGATGAACTATCATATTTTCAATATCCTCCTTATCCAAGACGGAAGAAAACTTGAACTGCGTTCTAAGATTAGATTTAAAGACGTAAAAAAACATATGGGCAACTTTTGCAACTCTGAACTTACTTCATTTTCTCCCACGGTGGAGAAGGGCTAGATGAACGAATAAAAGATGGCTCAAATCGCCCAATCTAAACAGATTATAAGAGACGTGAGCAAGTAGCGAATAAAAAGGATGGAATTTAAAAAATAAGCACCTCCAGTTTAACATCCTTCCCATGAAGGATGCAGTTCCCGACGTACAAATTATGCCCTAAGACAGACGTTTTTGGAAGGAATTCGTCTAATCCAAATATCTAAAGAACCAGGACGTAGAACAAGAGAAAAGAAACAAATACGCAACTTTGAAGTGGCGAAAGTGAACGTTAACATCAAGATGCGCACAAACAGAGCGCAATTGAGGGATTAGTGAAAATAGACCTATTAGATGCGGAAATCTTACAAACATCAGGCACATTCACTTTCTCTACGCCTTGCTTCAAATCCAAAAAAATGGAATTAATGAAAAGATCGTTTTCGGATAGGATAAACTATTCACACGACATCATAATATATAAACAATTAGATACTCAACTACTAACCTTGAGACCGTATTTTTCAACCGGTACGCCATTCAGCAATTCCGATTCGCTTAGCAAATCGGCAAGCAGTTGAGTTATGAGCAACTCAACAGAAGTTTCTGTATCACAAGTGAGTGCCAATTCCACGTGATCGTTGTGCGTCCACCTGAATACTAAAGAATTAAGACATTGTGATAAAATACCACTAAAAAATGTGGAAAACTTTGTTCTAACTGCGAACTCCTTGTAATAAACCATGATAAGAACGCTGGAAAGTGGAACTAGACATTCTCATTCTACGAAATGAAAACAGAACCAAATGATAACCTTCAGAATCCGCTATGCACTTCCACTTTTAGTCAAGTCAAGGATCTAGTTCCTTCGCAAGCTATCATACATTTAAATTACCCGAGTAGCTGAGATAACACCGTTATAATACTTAAATTTTCACTGTTAGTACAATTCACGTCTCCCAACAGTTTACCGCCTCACCGTGGCTGAGAGGTGTTCCCGGGTGTCGGGCTGTGATGTGTAGCGGGGCGATTCATCCACTTAGCAGGGTCTCCCAAGCTGAGAAAGAACCCGGCATTTGCACCAGGAAGTCCAGCTAAGAGTAAACCAGCACCAGGATCCGTCACCATCCTGGTACCAATCTAGTCGCATTGTAGGAAAGCTCCCTCTGATCTGCAAGGGCGGCGACTTCCTATGGTGGTGCAGACTTTGCCCAGGCGACCTCGGAACCTCAGAAAAACACAATGGCTAAACTAGCAAAACCCCGAAAAAAGGAGAATATGCTGGTTTCCTCACAAATAGTGAGTACGGGTCGTTCAAGTATCCAAGTAAGTAAGTGCACTCCATGAGAAACCAATACAAATTCAGATTAATAGTACTTATTTTTCACTGGTTTCCGATTCCTTCCTTCATTTTTTTCTAATTACGAATTCCCCGAAACTTACGTGTAATCTTTGCTAACCACAACCTTAACACTTTTTGCTGATGTAGTCATATAGTCCGCTATAGGAGACATGAAAAATAACGATGATGCAGTGCAGCTTTTCATTCCACGTTCCTTTACGATGGCAATCTGAAAATTTCCTATATATAGATAGTAAATCGGAAAGATTATATTAGAACATATCTTTACTTTGATCATATGACAGGCAATAGTGAAATGTGAAGCATATACCTGCCGTAAAACGGACGGCACGTGGCTTTCCAGACAGATACTGTCGAGCGAAAGCCATTCACTCCTATTGCACTCTTTAGCTTCATCTTTGCTAGGAAGATTGGTTTGAGCAGCGTTGGCAACACCAACTACCATAAAAGAATCGATGAGTTTATATTATTAAGATAAAACAGGTATGATGATTAACCTTGTTCTTTCCTGTAAAGCGGAGTTTGAGACGGTTGAAATGTGGATACAACCTGGACGTTCTTATCTGGGGAGTGATACAGGGGGTCGAAATCCCGTCGAATCTAAACATTGTGGTACTAAATTTCCGGACGGTAACTATTAAAGAACTTCAGCCAAAAATAAAACGTGAAAGCTATGTGTTTGTACTGTGAAACAGAATTGATGTGAGTGGATTTATTGATATGAACTTATTACAGCGGGGTCAAAAAAACATACATAAATACATACATACAAACACACACATTACATGACGCTCCAAAGGGCACTGGTCGGAAAACCAATTAAATCCTTGCTCTGCTAAATCCTATTTTACAATCAAAAAAATACAAGGCATCTTCCAAGTCTAGAGTAAGCGAGTTAGTGGTGCAAGCAAACATTGACCTTGAGGAACCAATGACTTCCAACGAAAGCATTCTATTGCATCATAGAGTTTCGATTATAATATCAACAAATTGTCCATTTGATCCAGGAATTCACAGGAACGTTCCTGAAGAGTCATTCAGGTCCATCTCCAGAATAAAACAACTAGGCCAGTTTTGGAAACAACTAAATACATCAGGTTATGCTATCTGTAATGAAACGTATTGCGGGCTGCTGGTAGAAAGATTGGAGCGCTCTGTAGTGTCTGGTAACCTAACCTTAACTTAATCACAAATCAAAACACTCGGAAGCGATTTGGACAATGCTTTTGAAATAACGATAGACATGGCTGATCAAATGGACAACTTGCCGAATCTACAATTGAAAGTGTATGATGCGATGGAGTCCCTTCGTTGGAACTCATTGGTTCCTCAAGGTCGATGTTTTCATGCACAACTAATTTTGGTTATTCTTGATTCTAGCAAAGTTTACAACCACTTGGTGAAAATGATTTTCAAACTTCAAGGATGGTTACCTCCTGATGCTCTGGAAAGACACCAGACCAAATTCAGGGACGTTTTTCTTCGTACAAAAATGTTTCATGAGAAATCAAGTGGTCTTCAGTACTTCAAGTGCTCGATGTCTATTCCAACACTGCCATCTGCACCACCGAACTTTCTTCAAACTTCCGACCTAGATACTTATCAGACACAACATGGAAATCTGCATTCAGAAGGGTTTGAAGACAGTCAGTCAGTTGTTCCTCATGAGGTATTGCTGGAACTTGGTATGAAAGAACAACATTCACAACTACAGCAGTCAAGTGCTACTTCTGACGTAGACCCACGAAATGAACGAAATTTGTCACATACTCGAGACTTGGAAAACGAGCCGTTCGCGAAGGAAAGGCTGTTTACAGAAGCGTTTTTACATTGAGCAATATGAGAATAGGTTGGATCAAATGCAAAACGAATACGAGAACGCAAGGGAGTTTTTTCATTGCCTATCGCATTTTCTCATAACTGTATAACAAGTTCTTAAAGGGATTTAAAAGCTTTTACACTGTTGGTGAGAAAGAACCAATTCAGAAAGATTCAGAAGGATTTATTAGAAAGAAAGATGTTATTCAGAAAGAAGAACCAGTATTTAAGAGAATCACAACGTTTAAAAAACTTTCCCTCCAGATAGCTTACTCCGACATAAAAAGAAACGAAACTATAAGATGTAGATGAAAGAGTCCCAAAAAGAGGCAATAATGCACCTGGTCTAGTGCAGCATTTTGACACCACTCTTCCTCGGTCGATCCCAAATCGATCAAATCTCCGTTAAGTAAACGGTTCGAGAACAGCGTATAAGGCACGTACAAGTCGGTGTTTACATAAGACATCGTTTCCAATGAACTACTAAAAGACAATAATCATTAAGGACTCACTAAGATAGAAACAAAAATGGTTCCCTGGTCAGTCAGCCATTTACAAGTGAACGATCTGAGGAAAAGCAAACGAGCTATGATGACTGCGGACCTCATCAAAATGACAACTTGACACAATAAAATGGTAACAAGTGCATATCAACTATGAGAACAAAGTGATTAGAAAAGCGGATAGAGTTCTTAGCGTTGATCAATCCTTGCGGGATGCGTCATGCATATGATTTCATTAAGAATCGTTGGAGGTGATTGAATGCATATCTGGCCTTTACAATCATTCACGGAGGCCTACCGATGTATTGAGCCAGTACTGCTTTCCTCCCAGACAAGTCGACCCCGAAGGGATAGAAAGCTTGGTGAGCCACGGGCACGGGGATCGAACCCATGTTTGTATTGCAGGGTTTTTCCGACCACTGCGCCACACGCACCTCTATCAAGACGAAGTGATTAGAAGACCAAAACGAAAACTATGTCATTACAATCGAGATTAAAGTTGTTTGTTGTCGATTAAAGCATAAAAATTAAGGTGAAACAATTGGTACTCAGAAGTGCCTTATGCACCTTAGCCGGAACTTTATTAGGTTAAAAAAACCTCTTAAAACCAACAGATGTATGCTAATAAGACAAAACTTTTCTCTCATACGTTAAACAGTAAAGTTCTGATCTTTTTTAAGCCCAAAAATGGACCTCCCAGCCCTTTTATCCCGATAAGGATAGCATTTCGACCAGAAAAGTCACCAAAGAAAAAAAATTTCGGCCGCCGGACTCGGTGATATTCTCTAGTGTTTGCAGTTGCAAGGCTTGCGTTTACAGTGACGTCTTAAGGTTTGTCTTCACCTTTCTGAAAATTTAGGTCCTAAATACTTTTGAAATTAAAATTCTCTTGAAAAGCAGTGTGGAACTTTAGATCGTCACTATAACATATTTTCCAAAATGTTTTCTATAAGTGCAACAAGCCCCCCACACCTCAAGCACTCTGGTTTTCGAACAATTTCTCGGAAGTTATCGAAAAGCTTCACAGTCTAAGTATTAAATAACTTAACGCTATTATTTAATACACCATTGAAGATCCTATCATATAAGAAACCATCGTATGAAGCAAAGATAAACACCGTAAGGATATTGTCAAGACTCTTAACAAGATTGAAGTTAGTACAAATGGAAGGAAAAAACGATTAGCTGTAGTTAGAACTTCACAAAACAGGATGGATGTTAGGAAGAATATGATCAACAGTGGAAACACTCACGCAATAGTAGATGGAACACCTAACTCATCTTCAGCACCCGTAGATGTGAGCCGAGAGCTAGCTCGAGGAAGCGCTTTAAAAAATCAACATTTCAAAAACACATTCGTCCCTGTATCAAACATCACAAAAATCACAAATCAAAGACTCCAGATTCCACGTTTTCGTTGAAAAAAATAGAGTTCATAACAATACAAACCAGGATATATGGACGTAATATTGCTTGGTGGTCGCGATGGAGGATGCAGTCTAGGTGGTAAAGGGGGAGGAGTGTCGAGAACCACTAGGAGTTGGAAATAAACTGACTAGTAGTAGATATAAATACAAATATAAATATATGCATTGCGGATAATCATATATACACATGTATATATATATATATATATATATATATATATATATACTAGCCTCAGACGTACATATAACTGTATATATATGCGCGCACACATAAACGCATGTATACGTATATAAAGGATAAAAGATAAAGCTCTGGGCGTTAATCAATCCTTGAGGAATGCGCCATTCATTCGACTTCATTGGTCATTGATTGAGGTGAATGAACCTATACAATGATTCGCGGTGGCCTACTGATGTATCGAGCCAGTGCTGCTATCCACCTAAACAACTCTGGTAGCAATTTGCCGACCCCGTGCGGATGGAGGGCTTCGTGGGCTAGGGCCGCGGGAATCGATCCTATGTGTACCACATGGCGCCTCCGACCATTGCGCTACACGCGTGTGTATACGTATACATGTGTCTTGCATGTGTATACATACATATACAATATATATGTATACAGTCTATGTATAAAGAGTAATTGAAGAGGAAAGGAAAGCTTACTCTTCACGTCAGGACAAAGTGGAAACACCTTATTCTGGTATGTCTTTGGAGGTAATGGTGGAGGTGGAGCATTAGCGACAGGATACGTTTGATCATCGAATGAAAACGATGATGAACTGGCAATTTGTTGAGGAAGAGGCATCGAAGTACAGGAAAATTGTTGAGAAGAGCAGCATCCGGAATTGGTAATGGCATTCATTGATCTCGTGGTATCATTTGGGCTAAAAAATGCGGATGAATCAGCACGAGAAAAAATGTGACAGCGTCAGAGAAAACAATATTCTTGACAAGCTTACGCCAAACGGTATGATTCAGTACTAAGATGACTATACAAACGGTTGATCTGGTTAATCTGTTCTCTACGAAGTGGTGCATCAGGAGATTCAAACCGAATCAGATCATTGCCCTCGTTCCGACGTCGCTCTTCTTCTTCATATGTCCTCCTGAAGCAAAACTATTGTGATTTCGATTTGGTACTATTAGATAAAAAACTAGGTAAGAGAAAGGCGAAACGAAGGACCCGTATGGTGCGGTGGTAAACGCGTTATCCCCGGAAAGGATAATAACGCGTTCGCTCCCCACCGGAGAGACCGCGGGTCCGGAGTTTCGCAAATATTTTAGCACCGCGACTACTGTAGTTCTTCTTCACATGCCTACCTATTACCACTATTTTTGCCATTCATGCGACTTGCTAAATCATAACTAATTGACAGCATAGGAGAAAGTGAAGGAGAAAAAAACATACTTGCTCAATTCCAGAGCTAACTGTAGCTCAGGGTCATACGTATCCTCCGACATACGGTCAAAGACACCAAAGTGGACACATTACTGAAGACGAAGAATGATCAAAGTATTGCTGCGAAACCAAAACAAATGAATGAATACACAGGAGAACGACAAAACTGATGACTCATGTTTCAGAACCATGAAAAATTGTTTGGACACGTAGAATACTAACTACTCCAGTAAAATGAAAACGTGCAAGGTTATGCGAGAATAAATCCAAGAATTTCTCGATGTGTTATCAAAAAAACCACATGGAGAATACCTTATTCTCCCCTATTCCTCCACGCTGTACCTATATACTAAGGCATCGTTAAGGAATTGCTTTCACTGAGCTATTAAAAGCATTAAAACCTTGGCTGAGCTTAGGACAAAGCAAGTTTGGTCATACGACAGTACTCCTATCAATGAACTTCACCATAGAAATAGTGCTCCATTGACACTATAAAAAATGAATCCACCCTGTCGTGCGTTTTCCGATTTGAGCACGCTTGTTAAAGGTCCGTGCAAAACGATAGGTGCGTGATTGTCTTAATGCTATACTGAACGAATAATGGCATTTGATTTTCAGTAAAGGCACAGTTACTTAATGAATAAAAAATATGAATATGTCCTTTACTGGAGCTTGATGTTTGGAGTTCGATATTCTATTATACACGCTGGCAAAAATGAGTGTTTGGTGTAACACCTGCTAAACCGTACGCATTGGTTTCAAAACATATATGAAGACGAATAAGAAAGATTAGATAATGCGAATTGACTTCGAAGAACTTCGTTTTGAAATATTTTTTGCTGAGCTGAGATTTTTCGATGCTTTTTGTGCTCAGTCAGTCATATATACATTATTTTTTTGTGTTAGGTCGATATGCCTGTCACGAATGATGTACGAGTGTGTTTTTGAGATAAGCTGTTCTTTTCTCTACACATCAAATCTGCTGACAGAAAGCTTTCGGGACGAGTTTGTTCGCTTCCATGAGTTCATAGCCGAGCTGAGCAGAAAGTGTGCTACAGAGGCTGTTGCTTATGAGGAAGGTTTATGTCGCCTCTGTTGTTTCCCTTCATCGACGTACCGACAACTGCTCACAAAATCGTAAATGTGCTATCAAACAAGGTTCATTTGGAAACACTGCAGGTTCTCAGGTCCCGTTATCATGAGGTTCCACTTATTTTACAACACCGCGTTGGAAAAGTTTCTCTTTACAATCAACTAGTTACTAGTTTTTCTGCTCATATACCCTCCGTGATAAGAAAATTGGTACGACACTTCTTTGGGATGAGCTCACTCCTTACAGTGAAGGTGAGGACATTTTTGCACAGCAATACCAAGACCCTGTCAATAGTTTACCGTCTTTTCGTGGCTGGGAGGTGTTCCTGTGTGTCGGGCTCCGATGTAGAGCGGTGAATTTATCATCCAGCAGGGCCTCCTAAGCCGATAAAGAATCCGGCGCTTTCACTAGGAAGCCCATCTAAGAGTAAACCAGTACCAAAATCCATCACCGTTCTGGTACCAAAGTAGTCGCAGGGTGGCAAATCTCCTGTGCCACAAGGGCGGCAACTGGCTGTGGTGGTGACGACCTGGGGCGGACTTTAGCTATACTGTTCTCGGGACTCCAGGGAAACGTAATGGCTAAACTAGCATTACTCCGAAAAGTGGAGAATTTGCTGGGGTCCACACAACCAGTGTGGACGGGCCGTCTAAGTATCCAAGCAAGTATTGTGCCCACTGATAGAAGCATAATGTAATTAAGCATGGTGTAGCATACTCATACTAAGTGTCTTGTCACATGAGTATCATAGGTTTACCACCAGATTTTATTGAAGGGATAACTGTAGCACAGGATATTACGCGTGGGACCCTTCAGCGCACAATTTGATTGCTCGGTATTCCCGCCGGCCAGATGTCCGCGGAAAACACTTTCTCACAGTTGACATACATATGCCATAAATTTCTTATTGTCACCGTTCGTTTGCCGTATTTCCGATCTTCGTCGAGTGCATGACGAGCTCAAGCGATCATCTATTTCAGGTAATGTCTTCTGCTAAGGTGTACATATGTCGTCGCCAAAGCGATGAACCTCGCCCAGAGTTTATGGACGAAATCCAGGAGGTTCGTCAAAATTATCGATACGTAATGGTAAGTCCTCGACTTTCGCACTGTTATCAAAGTGTGGGACGAAAATGCGTAATATTATGATAATTCACGTATGTGTTTTTATTGTTGTTCAAGCACAATTCATTGCAAGCAAGTATTGCGTGCCCCACAGCTTTGCCATCACAGCACTACTATTTAGCTGATGGCACATTTTTTTGGAACATAAAGTGTGTTTTGGGGTATCCCATGTTTCCCTGAGCATTTCCACCCTACAGCAGTTCTTTTACCACTCCTGAGTGCCCATTGTTATTTTAAACACGGATATTTACAATGAATTAATTCGGAAAATGGTACTTATAAAAACAGTCATGACGTCACAACTTCGACTACAAACTGAGTTCAGCTATGAGTTGAATGACTGACGTAGTACTGGTTACCAAAACGTTTATCCAGCCATGATTTCCCAGTTAGCTGTGAGGCAAGTAGATGGCCTGGTTGTCAGTTAGCAATTTGTAGAACGATGGAATTCTAGTAGGACATAAGAAATACTTCCTATTTCGTGTCTCCAGATGTGGCTCCGGACTCCGGTGGAATGAGAGCGTCGGTTTACCAGGGCGCAGGATCGATCCAAAGAGATTTGAATTGCTTAAATCCTAAATAGTAGCTCCTTTCAGAAAAATGTCTATTTGCTAGTGGATGAAATCCAGTTCCTTTTGAAGTATGCTTTTTCGTTCCAGATTAGGAGAGAAACGATGAGGAAAGCTTTCGCAACAGCGCTACTCGTTCAAATGTGGACGAGTTAGGTTCAAATCTGTCAGGTTATCGAGACACCGCAACAATGTGCAGTTGAGCACACCTATTTCTGAATAGTAAGTGTTTCTTCCTCAATTGAATTTTTGCACGAACGAAAAGTATCTTCGGAAACTGGAACTCATCTACTTTTATTTGATAAGAATTATCTCTGTACTCGCTCTCACTATGATTCGTGTGCTCCATATGTATATACGCATACAGATATATACACGCATATATATATATATATATACATATATATATACATATGAAGTATAAAGCTCTCGGCGTTGATCAATCCCTGCGAGATGCACCATGCATTCGACTTCATTAAGTGTCGTTGGAGGTGTTTAAATGCATATCTGGCCTTTACCATGGCTCACCGTGGCCTACCGATGTATCGAGGTGGTATTTCGAAACCGACCTTCCATAAACCTCGGTGTGACTAATCAATATGTATTCTTTCTTGATAAGCTTACACGAGGTTGATAAATATATTTATTTTCGGCTAACGTTTCGACGTCTTCGTCTTCCTCAGAGCCGGTGATCCGAGTCGATGGTCCATGCTTGTTGTTCGCCTCGACGTTGCGTCTTCGCCTTCCTGTCGAGCCAGATCTTCGTCAGCGAGCCATCTTCTCGAATGAGGCATCCTCACTCAGTGATGCCCTTTTATACACGATGCTGATGGTGGATATANCGAGGTGGTATTTCGAAACCGACCTTCCATAAACCTCGGTGTGACTAATCAATATGTATTCTTTCTTGATAAGCTTACACGAGGTTGATAAATATATTTATTTTCGGCTAACGTTTCGACGTCTTCGTCTTCCTCAGAGCCGGTGATCCGAGTCGATGGTCCATGCTTGTTGTTCGCCTCGACGTTGCGTCTTCGCCTTCCTGTCGAGCCAGATCTTCGTCAGCGAGCCATCTTCTCGAATGAGGCATCCTCACTCAGTGATGCCCTTTTATACACGATGCTGATGGTGGATATATAATGAGGAAGACTCGCTGAGGAAGATCTGGCTCGACAGGAAGGCGAAGTCGCAACGTCGAGGCGAACAACAAGCATGGACCATCGACTCGGATCACCGGCTCTGAGGAAGACGAAGACGTCGAAACGTTAGCCGAAAATAAATATATTTATCAACCTCGTGCAAGCTTATCAAGAAAGAATACATATCGAGGTGGTGTTGCTATCCTCCCAGACAAGTCTGGCACCAATTTGCCGACTGCGGAAGGATGGAAGGCTTGGTGGGCCATGGGCTCGGGAATCGATATTACGTGTGTGTCACAGTGACGCCTCCAACCACTGCGCCACACGCGCCCTATATATATATACATACGAATGTATCAGAAACCTCTCAGCGGTCTACCGCCTCATCGTGGTTGGAAGGTGTTGCTCTGTGTCGGGTTGCGATGTACGGCGGGAGATTCATCTCCCTGGCAGGATCTCCTAAGCTGAGAAGGAGTTTGGCGTTTCCATCAGGAAGCGAAGCTAAGAGTAAACTAATACCAGGATTCGCCACCGTCCTTGTACCAAACAAGTCGCGTGGTGGTAAATCTCCTTCTGCTCCACAGGGGCAGCGACTGCCTGTTGTGGTGCCTGGGGCAGAGTTTGGCCTCCTGGCTGAACTCGAGACTCGAGAGAAACACAATGGCTAAATCAGCAAAACTCCGAAAAATAGAGATTATTCTGTGGCATGCACAGCCAGTGAGGTCGGGCCGTCCGAGTAAGTAAGTATTAGAAAAACTTAACCTGAAGACGAAGTGTCAGAAAGTAAGGATTAGGCGTTTACAATGAAACCCATATCATATGAATGGTAGGATGCAAGTCTACCAATGAACGTCAAAAGTTGAACTTCAGTCTACCTTGTAGCAAAACCCTCCAACTGCTTCGAAAACATTTGTTCTTTCTCACTTGCAGTTTGCTCACCTTTAATAGTGCATTTCGCCCAAAGAGATGTAAGAGCACGGTGATTATGGCCGACGAATCACATGAATTAGCATTGAAGCTATAACATAACAACACAACATGTAACGTAAGAAGATGACGTAGCGAACCACAGTTTAACTCTTGCGTTGAAGTGCAGCAACACCGACTGCAAGGCGTCTTGAAGCGACTGTCTCGTGATTCATAAACCACCATCCACAGAGGTAGATAACCTACACAGTATTGAACGAATTAATAGTTATTCATCTAGTTAGTAAAGTTTAAATAGATAGAAGAACTAGTTTCGTAGAAAGAGGAGAAATGCGAGTGAATTTTTCATGCATGCTTATTCAATTTTGAAACATTTCACAGCGCAAAACAATGTGGTTCATTACTCATCAAAAGAATGACCCTATGATCGCTAGTGCTCATAACAGCGCCCACGACAGTTCACACGTAGATGGTCCAGAAAGTAGACTAGATTAAGGAATAGACCAGCATAGATGCGGTTGCAAAGGAGATGCACTCTATTTTTCCCAACAAAAGAATTAGTCATGTTGAATGCAACAGCATGTGAGATGGATAATAAAACATGCTCAAGGTAACAATCAAGCATTATCAGCCTTCTAGTGCAGAACGGTAGTATCCGAATACACAATACCTCCTCTCCACAAAATGCTCTTTTCTTCTCAAAAGAGATTCGTTTTCAATGTCATAAGAATATTATTAAGGTTGAATTAGGGCTCAAAAAGGTACTAATCAAGACGGTAGTTTCACGGTTCAAAGTAGCAGGCCACCATTTATCGGGAAAGAAAATAATTTCTGTAGGCTTGAGAAGAGATTCACGAGAAAGTTTTTCGTTAGGTAATGAGAGAGATATCAGCTAAGGTATGTGTGAAATACGAAAATGAAAAAGGTGCATGAAGAGAACTAGTATTTGTGAGGAAATACGCACCACTCTGAGAAAGACGAAGGCGTCGAAACGTTGGCCAGTTAGAGGTTTTATACCAAACTCGTGTCAACTTATTACTTGGATGGTCCGTTTTCACTGGATGTGTGGGCCCCAACATAATTTCCGTTTTTTCGGAGTTCTGCTAGCCTACCCACTTGGTTCCCTAGAGTCGCGAGGTCAGCCTAGCCAAAGTCTGTCCAAACTTTATAATGTAGGAAATTATGGAATTAATATCAGTTCAAGTACTGCAAAGTTATATGTGATCTTAGTATTGATAACACTCTATTATAAATCGTTCTGATTAACATTTGCAAGAAAATTATTTATCTTAAACGTACTGTGCCTGTATGCATAGGCAATGTTTTATATTTAAAGGATTATTCACAACCACAAAAGAAAGCCAAGGTTTGTGTTAGCTGTGTGATTGGGTGGTAACTGGTTACCAGATGGCACCGTTTTTATTTCCCATCTTGCATTATTACAATTTTCAGGATTCTTCGGTGATTTTCTTATAGCTCGAACACAGTGCCAACTTGGTTCACTCTATCACTGAAGTTGAGAAAGATGCTGGATCAAATGAAAAAGCGATAATGGATAAATTGAGTACGAACGAAATTATATGGAACAGATTATTCGAGTACATCAGGCGATTTTTAAGGCATATACGTAAAATTTGAGCGCTTCATTATTTGCGAGGTTAATTTCACCTTCACCTCCTCTACTCTTACGTTTTTCTGTGAAGATGCGAAATAAGTTACAAGGTGATATAAAGCAAAGGCGAAATTTGCAAAAGTCGAAGGAATAACATTGTTATTAGGTTATTGCATATGGGATTTATTTCTTCATATATGTTTTCAATAAAGGCTTTCTCTTCATTACTAGTAATACAAAAGGTTGTGAACCGGAGTATTTTCACTGTTACCTTTATGCACACTAGTCTTCAATGTTGTTTTGATCTATTCTGGCAGATATACTCTTACTGTACGGAATGCCTTCTAAGAAGGAGAGACCGCAGCAGGATGACCACGTGTCCCCACCATCTTCGCGAACACGGCAGAAAGTAGGAGGTACAATTTTTCAATTCATTTGATCATATGTAGAGGTTTGACGAATTACGCGTTGCATCTTCAGAAAGGAATTGTAGTAAACTTACATGTTTATTGTCTGCTTTCCGAAATCGCTTATAAAATGTTTCCGGGTTTTTTTTCGCCAGTTTTGTACTGGCGGGACGATGGGGACATGAAGTTAAAAGAAATAGTTTCCTGCAGTTTTGCAATCGTGAGGTCCGTACTCTAGTATACTACAGCGCTCGCCAATGTATGAGAATGGGAAGTCATCTGCTCAAAGTATAAAGCCGTCTTGCAACACACGTTTGTTATTGAACCATAACTCGCTCAATCGATTGTCATTATTTCGGGGGAGGAAGAGAGAGAGAGAGAGAATCTTCTTAAAGCTGGCTGATGTGAGACTAATTGCCGCTGTTCTGGTTTTATAAGGAGGAGTTGCGTTAGAGATTAATTTTGTGCGTTATCCTTGTGTGTGGAACTATGACTAATTTCGACTACGAGGGCTAACTTATAGCAGCATTTGCTGTGAATCTAAATGTACTCTCACCGATTGCACCATTCCCCCATTCAAATTAGGTCGATCATTTTGTACTGTTTTCTCTGCTTCCGTTTATCTCTACTTTGATATAATCTTTCGACCCGAATCGTAGGTTTATGTTTGAAAAGATGTAGACCAGCTTTGACGATGTTTTTTATTTACCATCCGAAAACTATGGCGAAGACGAGATCAAAGAGCGCTTTCTGGGTTTGAAGAAGTATAGAGAACGCTATATCTTCTTTAAGCTAATCACTGCACCATGGACATTGAATTTTGTCTTCGTTGTAGTTCTCTACTCCGATGTCAGACATGCAACCTTGTGGGTTAGGAATCTTGTAACACGAGGACATGATAAGAACCGCACATCTGAAGGGTGCGTGGGTTCTCCTCAACAGCGTGACGCGCAATTCACACATTTTCTTTTAAAATGTAGGGTTCCTTGTCATCAAAGATCTATCAGGTCCGTACTGTTGCAAAATAAGGGAGACGAGCATGATATCGGCAACTGTCTTGTTATCCGCTTCGTCCCTGTCGCTTATCGTCTTCTCATTACGTATAGCAATCAGTCTAGAACGATTTAGATCTGAACGGCTGGCGAAACTGCCGCCAGTCCTCATCAGCATGCTGACTGGGCTTTCCGCATATTACCCTTCAGAAGGCAAAATTCCTAGTTAATGGAAGGCCAGAAAACAATACCGTGTTGTTGCGAAAGATCCATATGAAAACACATGGCAGGTACCATCCCAACCACCTGATGTTTGTCGTCCACAAACTCTTCATATTAGTTATCCTTAATGGAATTGGCAGAGCATTGGAAATTTGAGCAAGCAGGGATTTTAAAAGGGATTCAATACGGTGGATCTACAATGTAACGAAATTCAATTAAGTGTCATGAAATTATGCGAGGAGCTAACGCTAACCTAAGGAGACTGGTTTCGTTTTTAGAACCATACTGGAAGCTCTGGATAATCATGACGTCCACACAAACATTATGACACGTACAACTTACCTACCGCCTGGGCTTCGCTATTCTTCAGTGAAATTAACATCACTTAGACTAATTTTGACAAGGCGATACCACCTCCCTAAAATTACGTGCTGCTGCGTTTGAAGGTGTTATGTGGAAACTGGAATGGGATAATGTGAGGATGGAAACCCATTTCGGAAGCTACACCTTCCTCTCATTGTTGATAATGTTGTTTTCATAGCATCAGGAATTAGCCAGTATGAACTAATGGCGACAGATTTCGTCAACACGTATCTTCGAATCACGCGAAGACGTTTATGAGAAGGGTATTTTGTTTATAGTACCCCATACTCTCTCAACGGATTGAATATTTACAAAAGCTGCAAGTATGTATAGCAAGGAAGTCAGCATGGTTAATGAAGCAGCTTCAGAGCTGAGCAGCTGAAAACCATTGACTTAGAGAGTCCACCATAATACGACGATGTGGTAAGGCAGACAAAAAACGGACTTATCGGACGATCGAACGCGCTTTCACGAGGTCGATGCTGGGAATATAGCTTTTTCTGCAATTGAGAGAAGAAATCTGGCATTTCAATCTAAACCAACGATCGAGAAAAGCAGGAGCGGCCAAATGCGCTAAAATCTGGAGAATGCGATATACCCCCTTGCGCGGCGATGCTTATGCTATAAAGTTGCAGATGGCCGAGAATTGTTGCTCTCTTCAAATTTAGACAGTCATATGAAAGCATTTAAACTCCGCATATGTTTTCCAATAAAATACACACATTGGCGGCAACGTGTCCTCTATGAGGATCATTCGTAATGTGACAGAGTGGCCGGTATGACCTCTATAGAGGTCATTATTTATCCGGCCCTTCATTTCGGTGCACAGGATTTTTTTCCACAGTTATTCTATGCGATTAATGGCTTATCCAATGCATTCAAAACCGCAGTTCGTCAATGGAAGGATATCTTTGTAATAAATTTCCATTATTTTTTAATTTTGTGGTGAAGGATTATTGGTGTTGAAGAGAGTTGCACCATATAGGGTATGACCAGTGAAGAGACGCAGAATTGCCTCTGCTTTGAAGAACCGGCATCGCATCTATCCAGTATATTGCATCATTTGTTGTTTTCCGATTTTTTTTGCTGTGATAACTTTTGAGTATCGTTTTGAATGAGAAGATATTAGAGCTAAAAGCCAAATATTTTTTGCAGAACTTATACAACTTTATTCAATGCTGACAGTACCTAATTGCATAGTGGACAGCTTTCTTTTATTACCTACAAGAGTTTGATACGCAGCAAAAACGTATGGGGAGGAAAGGACGTGTAAAGAAAAACGTAAAATACTGATTTCCTATAGCGGACAAGTGGATTTTTTCCTTTATTGTTTTTTGTTGTCGGAGCTCATCCAGCGAATAACAGAGTGTCCAAAGAGGGGAAATTTTGTGCCGCAGAGGAGATGATATTTCTGAACCAATCATTAGCTGTTTTGACTGTCGTGTACAGATTAAGAATTTAAAAATTAAGATGTCATTACCAGTTCTTTGGAGATCTGGTTTTTGAACAACTTTAACCATCGCTTGTAATTGTTTCGTTATCTTGAAGCCGTGGTCTTAAGAGACGGCCAATTTGCGCGTGGGTTTAGATGCGAATTAGGAGTCTATAGCTTTTTTCCTTATTGATACGTTGGCTGCGCGAAGATAGATGTGCTAGAGGATTCTCAAATCCACCACAAGCTGTCAACAGCTCTTATGGTTGAATGAGATGGTTACCGCTTTGTCACTTGAATCCTTTCAGGACAGCCATGATTCCAGTTATTATTTGCTCGAGTGTTCGAGGATGATGTAATAAGTTAAGTCCCTTAAGGAAGGGTGCATAATTGTAGTAAAATATTAGAGAGAAAAATGTGACCTTAGAGCATGTGAGTAAAGTGAGTAAAGTTTCTTTCAAAAGCATCAGTCTTCATTTCTTCGTGCTCTCAAGTTATTAGAAAAGTTGTCTTTAGTCGTCAAATGATGAACCACTTCAAGAGAAAACCTCATACTTTGTCGAAGTGCTCACGGTGAAGTCACACCATAGTGCTTTCTCAAAGAATGTCCTTAGACTGAGATAAACAAGTCCTATCCAGGAATTTTAATTACAACAAATTGCGGCTTCACAACAGCGTATGAAGTAATTGTCTTATTTATGCGATCAATTTTCTCGAGAATTGGGCAAGAAGTTTTCTTAAATCAGTCCTGGGGCTTTGCCGACCAATTTCTATTTACACATCATTTTTACACCAACCTAAGAGCACTCAACAGATATAGTACCATTAACCGCTATTGTTATTATGAACGTGGTTTTAACTTAAAGTTGATGTGTATTAATACATAACGGTTTATAACGTAAGAAGGCAAATCTGAATAATATGCTTTTATTTTACTGAGATGTAGAGTCTTGTTAATCATACCAAATTTCAGTCTTGGTTGCACATCTACCATATCTAGTTCTCGAACAAATTTTCAAACACTTAAGTTCCACGGAACTTCGTAGTTGCATGCTCGTGTGCCGTCACTGGTCACATGTCTTAGATTCAGAGGTCAATTCTTTTCTGGCTATCAACTTTAGCCGATTTCGCTTAAACACTGTGTTTTCTCAATGTGCTCTCAGTTTTTCAGAACAGTGTTGCTTGGCAATCCTTGGCACAAAGGAAGATATCAACATCTGCTCTTTCTGGTTCACATTTGCTGAGCGGAGTTAATACGTATAAAATGAAATTACGGGCATTATCTTTTGCCTGGTATCCCATTGGCATCGACAGGTAAATTTCTTTAAACCGAAATTGACTGCTACGAACTGATTGCACTTGCAGGAGCTACCGTGTTTGCGGTGATGGTTTCACTGCACATCGTTATGGACAGATATGTGCCAGGGGTGTTCGAGGAAAGGTGCTTATTCAAGTGTACATTAGCAACATTGACTATGTGCGGGACGCGTGTAGTCCAGTGGTAGTGATCCTTAAGTACACACAAGGCTCAGGTTCAAACCCACGCCAAACTCCCTATCCGCTCTTGGTTGTGGAATTACTACCGGAGTCATCTGAAAAGAAGTTTCACTGATATGCAAAAGTTGGGGCCTACCTGTGCTGAAGATCTGGGAACGTACTTGCCACTTCTATGCAAGGATACTAAGAAGTATCTACTCGCACATCGCACAGCATTCAACAACATTCGTTAGGTAGAACAGAAATTTTCGAACAATAGCCGAACTCCCAAGAAAGGGAGGGAAAACTTCATGTGCAGATATAAATTTGTATATGCTTGTATACATAAATAAATATATATGTGCGCATACATGCACACACTTTTTTATTTTATTTAAAAAGTGCTAATTATAATATAAATTTTTTACTTTTTTATTTGCTGCCTTCTACAGTTTTTTTCTTCATGACAGGTTATTACGCCAAACATATTTGCAAGACTCCTGACCGCAGATGTATACGGTGGAGGACGAACGCACTATTGCCCTTTCCGGGGGCTACCGCGTTCACCACCACACCATGCGGGTCCTTCGTTTCACCAGTCTCTCTATCGATCAGTGCCGGAGTTTTGCAAATATCCCAGCATCATTGTGGTTACAATATAAATATTAAAATGATAATAGTGAAAAGAAGTGATAATATAATTGAAGTATTAATTTAAAATATTTAAATATTAATCTACATATTTTTAAATTTACTTATATGTATGTACATGTTTATTCGCTCGTATACCTGAATCGTTGGACCTCACAAATCATAAACAACTGTGTTGGTTGCAACACAGCTTTCCTTTAGGCGCTGGCTTGGCGGTTGGGCAAGAGTTGCTTTCGCTGAGACATCGAGAGCTGGGCAATAGGTTTCCTTGGTTGCAACTACTTAATAAGCAGTGTCTATAGTGTAGCCGGATGGCATAAGTTCCTTGCAGTGGGTGACTTCGTGCTGGCTTGCTTAGAAAGAAAAGTTGACATTGAAAGTTATTGCATAAGACGAGTTAAATTTAAATGTCACCGCTAAAGTGCTTAATGAAGGATAATACGTACAGCGTCTCTAAACCACTGATCAACAACGAACCCTTCTAGGCTCTGTGGAGCGTAGAAGTTAAAAGTAAAAAAAAGGTGTTTTTACTGTGCCGGGTAAGTCTCACACTAGTTTGCTGACCTCGATGAAGGTTTGCGCAAAGCCGATGATCGAACTGGGGACCAGGTGTGGCTGATCAAACACTGCGCTACACACGCCTGTCCATGCTCCATACAAGATCTTGCCATTTAGAGAGGCGTGTCATCCGGAGTGCATGCCTTCGACATCGTATGGAATGGTCCGTTAGGAATGCTGGCCGTAGTGGGAGTTGGAACGAGGTGCGGTTTTTCTTATAGGTAGATGCGCACTTAGCGCATAATTGTTTTATTATTTACCGCATTATTCAGAAATGCTTATCTTCGTTGCCTTTCCCACGATGATTGCGACATAGTTGACGAGCAATATTGGGGATGGAACCTAGCAAATAACAGGTTGTTGCATGGAAAGAACCGTTTGCGTGTTTACCCACGTGGGAAAAATTTTTCTATGTACAAGGTGTGTAACTTATTAGACTAAGAACAATTGTTTTCGAAGTGGTATAATAGTGAGAATAAATATTCAGCATCTGAAGCCCAATACGAGTTTTTTTTTCAGTATTGGATGCTCCGATAACCTCCGCTTTCAAATCAAAACCAGCTTGTCTAAACTCGCAGTGAACTTTGTTAAATGCAATAGAAACAGTTAGAATTCGTAGATCGTTGACAATACTTAGCTTACCTTTTGCTCCTTGTGCTATGGTAGATTTGAAATGCCACGGCGCCCACATGCAAAATTTTTGGGGGCTTTTCCGTCAAGACACGTTCTCTAGGCCTAAAACCAATTGCGCAAGGAGAATTTTCACCACCAGAGCAGGATAATGTCCCCAAACAAGCCATTCGCGGTAACTAGGCTCCGCTGGAAATTTTGAACATCCAGTCTTATTTTTAATCTGTCTGAAAATTTTGATTTTAAGGAGCTTCAGAAGGAACTAACGCTTTCGAAAATTTTCGTTTACTCTTTTGCAGATAAGGGAAGTGTTTTCCTTTAAGTCTTAGGAGTTTTCAACTACACAAGTTCTCCAGTCACCAAAAAAGCATTAACCTTTTCGAAAAACCCTGATTTAAACTCCGAGTAAAAAACTGAAAATTTTCTGGTGTCGTGATAACTTACGTGATGCTTTTTACCTTTACACGAAGAGTTGTTATTATGGAATTTTAAATTTGCGCATTGCTAACCCTCCCGCTACGTGTGACACATATCTGCCTCGTAATGGCTTTGCGGGAGTGGCTGGTGTGA
Source organism: Angiostrongylus costaricensis (assembly GCA_900624975.1). Classification (NCBI taxonomy): domain Eukaryota; kingdom Metazoa; phylum Nematoda; class Chromadorea; order Rhabditida; family Metastrongylidae; genus Angiostrongylus; species Angiostrongylus costaricensis. The sequence continues at coordinate 44,804 of UYYA01004663.1, forward strand.
CACCCTTGGGTCTCATGTTTTCCCTTGTTTATTTTACGACACAGGTCTATTTTTCTACAATATTGATTAATAATTGATAGCTTGCAGAACACAGCTGTCGTATTGCACATTGTTTGGGAAAACCTCTATTCTGCACTTAGAAATCTACAAAAATTTATACATTTCTATACTACGAATATAATATTTATACGTATTTTGAATGCTATATCTATGGTTTTTCGGGATGGCCCATAATCACATTTTTACTGTGTGGATCCCAGTACTTCTTGCATTCCATTCGCTGTAAGACGCATCCACCGTCCACAATGGTCTTCGAACATTTTGGTCTTGTTTCTTGGCCTCTGCTTGAGAGTTTCGTCTTCTCCTGCTCTGCTCCGGGTACACAACCTTTTTTGCATCCTTACTTTTGAACAATTCAAATCGCGTTTCTCATATCAGAGCGTTGCATGCGACGACGCCTAGTGTGCGGAGTAATGAGATTGAATTTCTGGTGAATGAGGGGTTTTGAGATGAAACCTTTTTTGCTCGAAATTTCTTGTTAGCCAAAATAAGACTTTCGTTGGTCTTCACTATAAGTACTAGCCAATCTTTTGTGAATTAGTGAGAGGGGTGCTACCTTGCAACCAAGCTTTTTCTGTGATTACTGCTACTTCTGCCATTGATTTGCAAGACTCTAGCTGGCTTTTCATCTATTGCTAAAATTTAAATTCTGTGGCTTCTTCTGTACGAATTTTCCAACGTTTCTTAAATGCCAACTATTCAGCAGGGAGAAAGAATGAGGCTTGTGATAGATTGCGACCGTCACGTCGTTTATTTTGAAAGTACGGATGGAACTCACCTTGGGATTGCATTCGCAAGAATCCCGCCAGTTGAATTATATCCAACCATTTGGACTGGACAACGTCTCGCAGATGTTTCCATGGTTTACATTGGACGTCCGCATTAATGACAATACCTGATTAGTTTAGTTTGGATGACGTGCTTTTAAATTTGCTAGTTTTTTTCATTTAGCTCTAATATCGAACGAATAACAAGATTTCTGAATTTTTTCACTATTTTCACTTTTTTGAATATCCTTCTTCTGTCAAGTTACTATTCTGTATTGGTTTGAATGGATCAATAAATTCTTTGACGTTAACACCTCGTTTCTACATTAGGTAAAGTTTCCTACATATTACATTTGCTGTCGCATTTGTAGGCTTTTTTTTATTTTTAAACCATTAGCTGTGACCCATAGACCTCTCTCATATAAGGGATCTCGACCCGGTAAGTTACGAGGCAACGTGGCAAGTCCGCAAGTGAAGAGTAGGGGGTAAATAGCGGACCGAAAGTGGCCTTACGCGATTTGGCACATACCTTCTGTATTTACGAGGAAGTATTCACGTATACGTGCATGGTTTCGTTCTCGTTTACGCAGAATGCATCCTACGAATCAATTCGGCCAAAAGCCTGCAATGAATTGACAGAGAAGTATGTGAGAGTTGGTTGTGAGTCACCTATAGCAAATAAGCCCACGTCTAATCTAGGAGAGACTGGCAAGCTACACGTGAGCGTACCCGGCCTTCGAGCTCACAGCTCAGCAAGTTATACGTGAGTACCAAAAAATGAACATGGTAAAACAAACGAGCCTCATTTTCCTGACTCCGCCCCTATTTAGTGGCACTGGGTAGGACGAGTACGGAGGGGCTGCTTAAATCTAAGGACCAATCTAAGCTGCCTCAATCGCAGAGAACTTAGGTTACTATCTCTCCCTGCAATGCACAAGCACCTCCATTTGAGTCCTCAATAGAAGACATTATCATGCAGGCAGGAAGGATAAGGTACGATGTCATCTGACTGGCAGAGACGAGACGACGCCATCCATTCAACGCCGTCTGTGACACCGCAGGAGAGCTATTCCTCAGAACGTGCGACAATAGAGGACTCGACGGCATCGACTCTCTAGTCAGCACGAGTTTAGCAATGAACATCGATTCATTCGAACAACTAACAACCCAAATCGAACGCTTTCGATTGACAAAATGTGAATGTATACCGGCCTTGACAATCTTCGTCTTTTACGCGCCGACATCAAACTATGACGCAGAAGTCGAAGCGCTCTATGTAGACTTGAGGAGGTTCTACATAGAAGACCATACATTCTTCAAGTTCATCATTAATGATTTTAACGCTAAGATTGGACCAAGAAGAACGTTTGAATTACGACACATTGGGACCCACGGCTTAGAATGGAAGGAGCAGTGTGAGCCACTATCTGAGTTTATCATGACAAACAAGGGCATTAATGGTAACTCGCAGTTCTGAAACACCTCCTTCAACGCGGGACAGGGGAGTCTCCTAATGGAGAGTACCATAACGAAATAAACCACATCATAGTAGATCGAAGATTTTACCTAACCGATGTCACCTTTGTCAAAAATTCTACACGGAATTGGATTCTCGCCTTCTCCTTGCAAGATTTTATTTCTCGCAGAAAAGAGAAGAAGCTACTAAATTCCTAAACGGAAAGCAAAGTCCCAAAACCACGATAAACTTGAACTCATTCAATTCATCAGTCAGCTGTTATGAAGATGCCGCTCTCGATAACATCGACGAAGAATACGATCAGCTCATTCAATTTCATCACGTTAGCGCTATAAAAGCTGAGAGTTCGAAAGTCACCAAGAGACGTCTGTCTGAAGAAACACTCTAGCTGATACGTCAGCGTGGAATAGCACGAGCTGCACGCAACCGCTAACTAACGTCCGAACTTGCAAAACGATGCAAGCAGACGATGAAAGAAGATCTTAAACAGAAAAGAGAAGCAGCAGTGGCCGGAGCTACAGAGGCCGGGAAAAGCATTCGCAAAGCCCACCGATGCTTCGCCAATTACAAGACCAAGATGACTGCACTCCGACGCAGGTTGGAAGTGTGACAGCATCCGGAAAGGCAACGGAGAAAATCATTGAGCTATCCTTGCATTCAATCAGCACGCCATGAAATTCCTCTCTACGAGTGACTGTGGTTTACCCAACATTTTCAGTTTTACTAGTGCATCCAAGAGGTACCTCAAACTGACAAGCACCATCGCTTTTTTCAAATCTCAATCGTATGGTCATTACTTGTCCTACTATTTTACCACTTGAAAGGAAACCAGTATGACGATCAGTAGCATTTATGCGTTCATCGGATATCTATCTAAAACCTATTTTTTCATTAGGCTCTGAGATAAATGCGACTACTTCCATCATATTCCATTCCTCCGACATTTCAACTACAACGCTTGGTATATAGACATTTTAGGCAAATAGGTTTTGAAACCCAAACCCATTGTTAGGAGGAAACCTGCAGCTTAGTGGTTATAGGTGCCCTGCAATACATATGGGTTAGATCCCGTGCCCAAGGCTTACCAAGCTTCCCATCTCTTCGGGGTCTGCAAATTAATACCAGACCTGTCTAGGATTGTAGCACAACTGAGTCGAAACATCGGTGGACCATCGCGAGTCATTATATAGGCCACATATGTATCGAGTCACCTCTAGCAATGCTGGGGAAGTCGAATGCATGGCGCTTCTTTCAGGGGTTGACCAACGCCGATGGCTTTATCCTATTTCCTTTAACTGAAATAAAAACTTCCATTTTGATATAAAGTAATTTTAAGGTGTCCTATTGTTTTATTATCCTTACACGAGTTTGTTACAAAGAAGCAAAATGAATAAAATAGCAGGTAGCAATAATTGTAAGAACAATAATTTTAAGAAATAAGTAACGGTATTAAAAAAGATCTAATGCATAACAACCACAATGATGCTGAGATATTTGCAAAACTCCGGACCGCAGGTGTCCGCGGTGGGGAACGAACGCATTATTGTCCTTTCAGGTGGCTAACGTTCAGGTTCATCACCACACTTTGTGGGTCCTTCCTTTCGCGTTTCTCTCAGCTAATCTTCTATCGATCAGTGCTGTAAGTAATCACCCGTCACCGGGATTGATCTGGGAAGCCCAAATCAGCAATCACCGCATACACCTGCGGTCTGGAGTTTTGCTAATATCTCAGCATCACTGTGATTGTGTCACACATAATACCCTGCCGTGAAATATTGCAATAGGGACAGTAAGTAAAAAGTTAACGTCTTATTGGGCAACAATAACGACAATAATAATATTTATCACCTTTCGTCTCTACATTCTTTACATTGTCTTAAGTTTCCTAAAGGCGACGTTCTCTCGTCATTTTTATTTCATAGCAATCGAGTCCCTCGCAGTCCTCTTTTAGTGTTTCAGATTTTCTCAGCTTTTTCTATGACGTTTTACTCTTATCTAGTTGAAGTAAAGTACGAGTCGCCCGACGACCGTTTTAGAGAGAGTCATTAGAAAAAAATATCTTCTGCTACGTCGCAGTTCACGTTCACCTCTTTTCGGCCTTCAACTGTCAGGTTGGTTCCAAATTATCGGGAAAATCTGAAGGGAAACAAATAGTAATTGAAATGTTCGTCATAAATTCCAATGATGGTGCATCGAGTTTTCGAAATTGTGAGAAAAAGGCAAATTTCCTCTTTACCAATATTTAGTGCTGCTGAAGTTAGAGGATAGAGTAGGAGGACGCCAAGTACGCTTAGGTTTAGGCAGCCACTTGAGTAACCTATATAGAGATATTTTTTGACTTCGTTCCAACTCATTTACGTACTTGCCGTATTGACTAAGTTAACAGAACATTCTAATTCATCTGTTATGCAGCTAAAATTTAGAAACTTTATTGTGAGCGCTTTGCTCTTCGAAGAGTTTACTCCTAAAATTGAGACTACGGTCTTCCTCTTTAACAGTCTTTAAATTTGTGCAAATTACTTCGTGAGCCGTTTTCAAAAGTATGATTACACTAGCTTGATTTCCTTAGGGTACTCACTCTGTTGCTGTTTTCATTCATACCATCCCTACATGCTCTATGGTAAGTGTAGAATTAAACATTTATCTCATGATTAACAAATAATGCTAGAGCTTCTCAAGATCGTCGACGTGCGGGAGGCTGCGCATAGTCATCTCGACTCGTTGCTACGTATTGAACTGAGGTCTGAAAATTTCTTATTTACAGTTATTTTATTTATTTACAGAATTTTATTTATTCACAGAATTTCTTATTTACAGATTTACAGATCTTTATTTTCTTATTTACCTTTATCTTCCCCGTTACAATAACCTTACTAGCACAAAAGAAATGGTTTTACGTCCTCAGTGGTTTGAGGATTAGTGTAATAGAAACCAACCGGAACTTGTGTCTGAGGAAGTTCAGGCTCGTCATTCGATGCGGCATATTGGTCGCTAATTGATTGGTATTGTGACTGCTGAGTATAAGAGGGTTGAGGACGAGCATATCCTTCAGGCTCTATGGGAGGATTATACGGTGTTGGAATCCTATATAAGTTATATGTAGGGTTTCGAGTTTGATAGAAATTGTAGGCTGGGACTGGAGCTTGATAGGTGTTGTAGGCAACAGCTGTAGGCTGATAGGAGTATAACTGAGGTGGTCGACTATATGTTGGTACTTGAGGAGCTTGATAGTATGATGTATGGGACCATTGCTGATTACATGGATTACATGCACCGCCGAAAAGTGAACCAAATAAGAATGCCTTCGCCGAGCTCAGCACTACTATGAAGGTCAACAGAGTGTACATAGCGAGAATGATATGAGCGTATAGCATGAAGAGCGCTTTTATAGCAACTATCGGTATCGCCGCGTTTGGAACAAGGGCGATTTACCGAAGTGGTTATTGTAACAATGATCAAAGTGTCCTTGATAATCGTCACCGTATTCGCAGTGCTATACTTGGCGAGGAGAACATAAAAAGAAGTTACCTTTTTTGCTTTACCTTTGCGTGTGTATAACTCATACGTGATTAAAAACGTCAATATAAGAGTGGTTGCCGTTCATTTGCAAATGTTATCCTTCCAAAAACAAGAATATATTGGCAAATATTTTAGACATTCATCATGGGGCTTCACGACCATATTTACTGCAAATACTTTTCTCATTTTTTTAAAACCATTTCCGTTGCGCTCGTAAACGGATGAAGGTCAATCTGGTACGGGGGCAGATTCGTGAAATGCGATAAGCTATAGAATTAATCAATCATTAGGTGAAAGGCGATGGTCATTGTGTGAAAAGTTCGTCATCCATAGATTTTCAAATGGCTTTCTGTTTGATAAAGTGTTGACGCTTTTCACAATCGACACAATAATCGGATGCTAGCGAAACTTTTGAGTTAAGAGAGTTGTTTATTTAGAGCTGTGAAATAGGTGCCTAGACTCTCTTTCAATTTCAAATTTATCAAGATAACACAATAGTGCCGAATCTATTATAAATCCTGTATGTGCATAATTTTTTTCTTCTCAATGGATAAGTGAACCTGAACAGTTGGCTACTTCTTAGTGACGGTCTAACATCTTAACCCTCTATCATCAACCTTTTTTTACTACATAATCTAAAACATTTACTCGTGTATTATCTTTGTATTAGACCGCTGAGACTATCCTTTTTCGTTTACTATATTTTTGCAACAATACTTATACATCATGAAAAGCGCCAAATAGATGTTTTTTGCCGTCTATAGCCCTACTAGTTTACACACTTCGCATTTATAATTTCATTATAATTTTAATCTCCTCCTCGCCCATAAAATCGCAGTTTATAGCCTTAACATGGATGGTGAATGTTTTTGTGTGTTCGTTTTATATTGGAGTTCACCTTACCAACAAGGTCAACCATGATGAGAAAGAGCTCGACGTTTAAATCAGAGAAGTCGTAAATAAGCCTACGCTTGGAGCCACCGAATTTTTGGAATAACACTAATTCTAAGACGACAAATCTTCCGAAGCAGAAATGCTGACAACTGGTAGAAACGACGAATTGGAATGTTCTGAGCTTCCATGGAAAATACTTCGTTAAATCAATAACATAACAGTCAAGTTGAAACGGATTTGGCGTCTCTGCAATTCTTTAGCCATTCATTAATCAAATGGAAATACTTCAGTGTAATAATGTTTAAGCATTTCAGTATAAATTTTAATAGAGTTTTTGCAAACATCTGAAAGTGAACGCAATTCGAATATAAGTACACAGTTTGTGAATAAGACTTTTTACCTCTAACAAAATGGAGCAGCTTTATTTTTAAGATTACAAAGTCAATTTGATTTCAGTTTTCTAAAAATAGTTGAAATGGCGTTTTTTCAAAGTTCAGCAGTTTGTTCATGAAACTCGGAGCCTCAGGTGTGCTTGGAACCCGCGCTTACCTTATGACCCCCTTTCCACAGAGGGTTGTCGTGGGATGTGCTCCCGAGTTTTCCTCATATCTGGGCATCCTTGTGATTGTCGTTCATACCGTAGCCCGCTCTAGGAATGATATTAGGCAGCAAATAGATTTAAAACAGTTCTCTCTCATACAAATGGCTTTTTGCTCTTATTATTTGCGTGCTACCATATAATGCAAATTTCGTTTTATATTTCACGCTAATATTCTGGTTTCAGCGATCTTTTCCACTGGATCATTCTTGTTTTCAAATTATTTGCTTTCAATTCGAATAGAAAAAATGAAAGAATGGCAGATGAAGTTTCTTCTCCTACGGAATTAAATTTACGCTTAAGGAAGTAACCAACATCTTACAATGTCAACGTTACATTTGATCACGCAGTCGTCGGCGAGCACCAGACTGCGAGATTGTTCTCAAACTGTTGACGATAGTCTTGAGGATGAAAATGGTCGAGAACGATCCAGTACCATTAAAGATAATCACTTGAAGAGGAGAACCGAAGCAGATCCATTAACACTGGTCTGAAGCTTTCCTGACAAATTCTACCAGGAATAAAACAATAGCTTCCCAGTAGTTAAAATGGGCCGCAAAGGAAAAACACTCGGGAGCTGGGTGATGCATGCAGTGAATAAAAAGCAATGTGATATCGCCGTCATAAAATCTGTTCCCCGCTTCTTCTGTACGACACAAAGGCTCAATTTTTTGTCGACGTTTGGTATAACAGTTAGAAAAAGATGGCGCGTCGAAGTGTTTCCTGAGAGCGATCTTGACGCGAAAAGTTTGGTGACATTTTTATGTTCAGCAGAAGAAGACATCTACTGCAACTTCTCGTGTCCTGTGAAATTGACTCCGATTAAAAGTATCGTCAGGAATTTAAGAGAATGCTCAATCAGCACCATCCTCAACATCTTGGACCGGAGTCCGTTAACAGAAACTAATCAATTCTGCAGCACGATAGAACTCGACCACTGATTGCTCAAGCAGTTGTGAACGTTGGAGCAAATGATATAAGAAACTTCTCATCGGCCACCATATTTGCATGGTGTCTCGGCAAGAGAGTCTTTATTTCAAACGTCTTGAAAAGCAATGAGCAGCATTATTAGATTAAATTTAAGTCAATGATAAGGGCCGCTCACCCAAGACTTAATGGATGTTCAAAATTTTAAAAAGTTCCTAGCACTGTTTCATTTTTCCATTGGATTTGTTGAAAAAGCCAGAGTGCTTGAGATTCAGAGTTCCACTGAAGGAAAGATCTCTAAAATAAAATAATAGCAAAGGACTGGAATGGAAATTTAGGAAAATCTTGCTTACGAAAATCCATAGTGTTGTGCAAAGCCAGTAAGAATTAATGGTTTTTCTTTATTAAAGAAATCACATCATACATGTGCTTCTGACGGCCAATAGACATAAAAGCAACCCAAAAGAATGGATTTTATTAAAAGATAAGAAAAGAGTGGTCTACATCAAACAGTTCTAGGCAATTTAGAGTACTACTGGATCGAAAACTGCATTTTCGACGCACTGTTCCTAATAGCGCATTTATGTGGGGTTGCTAAGATGAGTGACTATTAAACCAGTTTTATAATCTGAAACTAAATCCATAGGGCGCGTGAAAGATGCTGTTCTCAAATGGAACAGCGTCAAGCCGGACTCTCCCGGTTTAGACCTCCGAAGTTTATATCAAATTCGAGATCTACTGAAATACATGTTACTAAATTGAAATACTTCGATGGCCAGTCCTCTTTTTATTTCACATGACGGAAAGTAGACGTGACTATCGAAGAGACCTGCGTAGTATTCGTGAATGATTTTCTCCATTAGCTTTCTGGACGCTGTAACTGTTTTGTCTTGGTGTCGGAGTGCAATCATTTTGATCTTGTAATTGGCGAATAATCTTGCACGAAGGAGGCGATGGTCTGATCCAGTGTACGATTTTGAGACAAGAGCGACATCGGTTAGGCAAAACTTTCCATTTACTATGATATGGTCTATTTCGTTATGGTACTCTCCACTGGGAGACTCCCACGTCCAGCATTGATGGTGGGAATTCAGGAATTGCAAGTTACAATGTTATACCTTTTTATTTTCTGCCTACTATAATTTCGCGGCAGGATACTAAGCGAAATACAACTACAACGTTGCTGAGATATTTGCAAAACTCTGGACCGCAGGTGTCTATGGTGGAGAACGAACGCGCTATCGTCCTTTCCGGGGAGTAACGCGTTCACCACCACTCCATGCGGGTCCTTCGTTTCGCTTGTCTCTCAGCTATTTCCCACCATAGACACCTGCGGTCCAGAGTTTTGCAAATATCTCAGCAACGTTGTAATTGCAAGTTACCTTGGATGCTCTTGGTCGCCATGATAAACTCAGATAGACGCTCACCATGTTCGTTTCGTTTTAATCCGTGGGTCCCAATGTGACGTTCTTCAGACGTTTTTCTTGGTCCAGTCTTGGTGTTGAGACCTCCAATGATGACCTTGAAGAATGTGTGGTCTTCTCTGTACAATTTCTCCAAGGCCACATAGAACGCGTCGACTTCTTCTTTTTCATGGTTTGATATTGCCACGTAAACGTCAAAGATTGTCAAAGCCGGAATTGATCCACATCTTCTAATCGTAAACGTTCGATTCGGGCTGTAAGTTCTTCGAATGAAACGATGTTTATGGACGAACTAGTGTTGGCGAGAACGCTAACGCCGCCGACTCCTCTATTGCCGCATGTTCCGAGGGTCACTTCATGTCCGGTGTTGTAGGGGGCGTTGAATGTGTGGCGTCATCTCATCTCGGCCAGGCCGATGATGTCGTGCCTGGCCTTTCTCGCTTGCATGATCAAGTCTTCTATCGAGGACTCGCATGTAAGTGTACCATTTTAAGTGCAGATCGTCACCATAGTCCTTTGTAATCCAGACAGCTCCATTGGCCCTAAGATTTTAGCAACCTATCCGTACTCGTCCTTCCCAACCCTGCCGAATTATGGGCTCTTTCGGGGTTAGGAGAATGAGGACCGTTTTTTACCGTGTTTAGCATCTTGATACCTACGTATAGCTTGCTGGGCTCTGAATGTGGAGGCTGGGTATACTCACGGGTGGCTTGCCAGGCTCTCTCAGAGTGGACATGGGGCTTATTTGTTGGAGGCGACTTCTAACCGCCTCCCATGTGCTTCCCTGTCACTTGATTGAAGGCTTTTGGCCGAATTGACTCGCACAATACAATCTGCATAAGCGAGAACGCACCCACACACCCACGAATGAATACTCCTCGTAAGTACAGAGAGTATGTGCCTAATCGGAGCAGCAGAAACAGGGAGTCCATCCCTTGGATGCACCTGCGCCTCAGGGAAACGTACGGTCGCTTCTGGCCCTCAATTAACCCCCTATCCGCCACCTTGGGACGCGCCACGTAGCCTCGGGACTAGCCGGCTCGAGATCCGTCATATGAGGGACCTCCGTGGAAGCAAAAGATACGTACAACACTTTTGTTTTGGTAAATGTAATAACATGTTCCTTCTAATTTGATCCCTGGGATGTACCCGAATAAAACTGTTACATGTTCCCTAGTCATGAGAAACTACTAGCTCTGAAAAAAAGTCCCGTGTTAACTCGTAACCTTTGCAATTCCACGAGAAGGTAATCCAGATTCCACTAAAAGAGATAGAGTATTGACCTACGTAATACTAGGCTCGCTGACAAAAAATTGTGCCTCGAATAAATTTCACTGAAGTCCAAAATCGGACCAGATTCGTTTAATTCTTCTCTTCTAATTTAGTGAATCGGAAAAAACTCCAGTAAGTGAAAATTCTGTGGTGTGAGTGAGAACAAACCGTTGTGATCACTGATATTTGTCCGTTGCACTTAGCAAGAATAAAAGCATGAAATGACGGAACGTGAATAGATAGCAGCCTAGGCGGCCCATTATCCCATCAAGGATATGAGCCTTAAAGAAATCATCGGTAGGCTGATGGAGTGAAGTAAAGTGATTAATTCTTTTATGTGTCGACTGTCTTATGCTATGCAGCTGAGAGGTGGGCTAATAACTAAACCACGAACACTATTTCAGGCCGCTTATAGTGAGGTGGACCATGGACTTCGCTCGTAGGGGTGAATCCCATCCTACATCGCTCATTCGAATTTGGTATTGATTTCATTTCTTGCGCAAAGAAGTGAAAAGAGCTAAATACAACAAACGAAATCCCAAAACCACCACAAACCGAAATGTCTTCAATTTTTTACTCTCCCGTCATGTTGATGCCGTTCTTTATAACACATACGAGGAATGCAAATCGTTTATTCAACACCTTCACGCCAACACCGAAAAAGCCTTTCACAAAGCCCACTGAGCTACGTCAATCACAAAGTCAAGATGATTGTACTCCGACGCCCAGGCGAAGCAGTGACAGCCGCCACAAAAGCAATTAAGAAAATCATTTGCCGTCACCACTTGGGTCTCTGTAATAGCCACATCCTCCTGCAATAATATGAAATAAAGGAGGATGGCTATGTCACACCACCGGTTATCGCTTCCGAAATCCGACATTATATTTCGTCGGTGAAAAACCGAAAGCACCAGGCCCAGATAGGATAAAATCTGAACAATTGAACAACCTTCCACCAGTCCTCATAAACCCACTGGCTCGGCGCTTCACACGTTATCTGTCTGAAAGCAAGATCCCTACTCAATGGAAAACCAGCAAGACCGTGCTAATGTTCAATACGGGTGACTTCCGCGATATCGGTAACTATTGCCCAATCTGCCTGGTGTCTGTCGTCTGCAAACTTTCGACTCGAGTCATCCTAAACAGGATTGACAGAAAACCAGACGAAAGGCAGCAATGTGTGCAAGCAGAGTTTCGGACGGAATTTCGTGCGATGAGCCGCATCTACACGATAACATGACTCATTGAAGATTCCAATGACGAGGATGTGAACTAGTCAAAACAGTAGAGATGAGGCAACGAATGTTCTTGAAATGAAGTGTTTTGTTCAGAGGCCCTGTATCGAACGTTCTCCTCGCTCAGCGAGAAGTATCATACACCGTTCAAGATCACTTGTATCACTTGCCGTTCCGCTGATCATCCAGTGATGCAAGCGATCACCAGTAAACCTTCCATTTTCCCTGTCACGTACAAGACTAGCCCATGGGATCTGTTCGCTCCAGAGACCCGTTGAGCATCACATTTTTTTCAGCCCCTTCGCGAAGAACTCTATCCTTCGAAACCCTGGTTACCCCACAGTACGTTTGGGGCATTCGGAGGAATCCAGTCACTAACGGCTTTTGCGCATCGGTTGTCGTTCGTACGCATTACGTGTGCGGCCCACCTTATCTTCGACTGTTTGGCGTACAGAACGTCATCTTTGATTTTTGATCGTCGACGCAGGTCGGAGCTTCGGATTCCTTCCCGTGCTTGTGGCGTGTGTAGCGCAGTGGTCGGAGACGCCCTGCAATTTGCGTGAGGTAGATCTCGGCGCCCCAAGTTCACCAAGCCCTCCATTTTTCCGGGGTCGGCGAACTGGTACCAGACTTCTCTGGGAGGATATCAGCGCTGGCTTTGTACATCGGTAGGCCACGACGAGTCATTTTCAAGGCCAGATAAGCATTCAGTCACCTCCAACGATGCTTAACGAAGTTGGATGCATGGAGCATCCCTCAAAGGTTGATGAACGCCGAGAGCTTCATCTCGTATCCTTCTACACCGTGCTTGTGTGACACGGGATACTCCTTGAATCGTCATTTCGATTGAGCGTTCAATAACACTGAGTAATCTTTCGATCTGCCTAAGTAGCGACCAGGTTTCTGCCACACATGTTAAGGCAGGAAGTATCGCGGAGTAGTAAAGGTGGGTACGGAGTGCGGCGTTCATCGTTCTTTTAACTACATCCTTGCTGCTTTTGAAGGCTTCTCAAGCAGCTCGCTATTACCTACTCAATGCTGGAGCTTAGCCATTCACCGCCTTTATTTCTCCACCTAGATAGAAGTAACCCAAAGCATTCGGAGAAATTCATTCCATTGAGCGTGGATGGGCCAAGCGTAACCAATGCGTTCCTCATGAACAACGTTTTTGTAAGATTTAGCGAAACACCAACCTTTTCAAAAGCGTTATCAAGGTCGTTAAGTAGTCCTTCCGCCTGGCTAGTGCTGGGCGTTGTAAGAACGATGTTACCAGCAAAGCGAAGGTGGTGTACTTGTCGATCATCGATTTTCACTCCTGTATTATCCCATTACAATGTTGGCATGACGTTCTGGAGAGTGACGGTCAATAAATTTGGCGAGATGGTTTCTTCTTACCTAACTCCTGTTTTGACGTCGTTGTTAATATCGTCGTAGAATAGTGAGATCTCAGCTGAGAAATTTTTATACACTTCACGAGAAATCTTTATGTGCTGGGCAGGGATTCCCTGATTGTCCAGCACTTCCATGCCTGCTATGAGATCTTCGAACGCCCGTAAATGGAAGAATTTAGAGTTTTTCTAGATTGCGTTACACTTCCTTAATCTCCGATCTATACTATCCCATGTAAACAAATAACTCTTCTATATGTGCAACACTTAATTCTCCGTCTTCACTGAAGGCCGAGATAAATATTTGATAATGTCGACATCCACACAAGCGTGGAAATCTACAGACCATTCGAAATCCACGGAAATACCTTCACATAGTGAAACAACCATAACACGAAACGAAGTATTACGCAAGGGACCTTAAGGTGCCGCAAAGTGCTCAAAGGTGAAGACGCGAGTAGTGTGATTTTTGAAAGTCGTCTTGCGTCACGGCTCTGTGTTAGGTGCTGCTTTCCGTACTTTCTTGCTTCTTTCCGGCGATCCATCATTTTTTTTCGTTCGTATAGAGTTGCAACGATGTGTGATTTTTTCAGATTTGAATCCATTTCTGCGCATTCCACTGGCCGTTGTGTGACGCTGAACGCCGATCAGGAATCCGTTGTGCATTACTCGGTTCAGTAGGAGGAACATCTACTGATGGAGGACACCGGTGAGTCAGCTGGACTTGGTGAGAGAACCAGTGAAGGTGCTGCTGGGATTTTCGACTTTGATTCATTCACTTTTGGCGAGTTACCCAGCTATAGCTACATTGACCCCACTCGCTCGCCTTTCTGCTTTTCCGAGCGTAAGAGGTGGTCATTTGCTGATGGTGTACATGACAATAGTGCCGTGAACGTATCGAACGAAGGTAGTAGCGTCAATCATCCCGTTCATCACGAAGAGCACCCGTATGCGAAACCTGCCGGAAAGTCGTCGCGTCGTGGTCGCCCCGAGGAAGTTATCAGTACGTCGAGTTCGGCCAAGTATTCGACGAAGTACCGAGAGCGCCAGAAGAATAAGTTATTGGCACGCAAGGCAGAGCATGGGAAATTGAGTGAGCAGGTTAAGTTCCTTCATGCGGAAAATAGACATCTCAGTGCGGGATTTGGTCAACTAAATGAGCGCGCAGATGATATGGGAAATATGGTTGAAGGACACGCATGTACTTATCGAAATGCTTTGCCGACTCCACATTTTTGCGGACTTTCCAATGAAAAAGATTCTACTGACGATGTTTCTAATGTCCGTAGTTCAATCCCGCAGTAGTGTTGTTTAGTGGTAGCAGGTTGCGTGTGTTATATTCTCACTACTTGTTCTGCTAGCTGACTTTGCTTGATGTGTGAAGTTCTTTCCAATAACTGTCTATATCTCGCTTATTTTTGTTCTTCTATTACTTTATCCAGAAGTTATCTTTCTACTGAAGTGCCTGTCAGTCTGGAGTGCGATGCCTTCTAACTCAGTTGTTCTAAGGTGAAGTCCAAATGAAGTTGGTTGGTGGTGCGCTGATGTTTCTTTCTGGTGTGTGTTTGATTTTTTGCGGGTCGCAAGTATTGTTGATATTAAAAGCTCTTTTTGCTTAGTTAGAAGCTTTCTGATTAATCGACCCATCGTAGCTTGAGAGTGTCGCCCTGGTGGACCGCGCTCTTGTATCGCTAACAAGGAAGACTGATCAATTAGGAGGTTGTACCAGAGTGGAGCCGTTCCGGGCTGTGGTATGGTTTTGAACACTTTCCTTCATTGGATTGAGATATGTCTGGGCTGGTGATTGTAAGGATGAATAATCTACAAGATTTCAGGCTATTCTTTTAGCCAGGTGGTCGGTACTTCTGCGCAGAGCGTGGTTTATCCGGGCGACACTCCTATGAATTCTTTGTTATCGGCAAGCACAGGGTTCCTCTTGTCTTCTGTAGCATCCATCTCGATCTCTTGTTCAACGCATTCACCTATCGTTCGGTTAGTGTTATGTTGTTATAAATGAAGATCTGTAAGAAATGTCGTATCCTGTTCTGCTCGATGACGACGCTTTTGCGTCTACATGTGTTTATCGGTATCTACTTTTTACTATTTGTTTTAGTAAATTAAGTGCAAGAACTTCGTTATCGTTGTGTGGTCGCCATGCGTATGTGAATGAAAGAGTTGTGTGAATCAACTGGATGTCGTTGTCTGTGACGCAGAAATTTGAAGCATTTGGGTGGGGTTCAGGGGTGGTTGGACTTTTAATAAGAACAGAGTTCAGTATGGAGATTCTCACGAATACCCTACATACTTTTGTGATTTCAAATAAGTGGTAAGGGATGGATGTACCAGCAATTGTTAAAACAGGTCTACCACTTTATGCCTTACATCGTTATTTGCAGTTTGAGAGTGGTGGCATGTTGTTCTACGGTATGAGGGAGTTCGGAAATTCTGTGGTAAAACGGTTGTTTTGGTATGTGAGCCCTGTTCGGTCTGTTTTGTAAGCTGTAGCTTTCAAGGTTCTTGGAATGTTTATTAAACGGTGGGTTAAGGACAGGATAAGTCGAATGTTAAGGAACACCAAAGAGTACCGCAGTAGTGAGTGCGAGAGAGTGTTTGTAATTTGGAAATGGACTTTCCCGCTGATTGGTGGGTGGTGGTCGAGCACGGGTCTACAGGTGGGTTGCTCATCGACTTTTGACTGATAGGATGTTGGGTTTTTCGGGAGATCCTAGCGTAACCTGATATGTTTTTGCTTTGATTATTGCAAATGCAGAAGTTTTACAGACCGTATTGATTGATAGTCTTAGTGGTTGAACAACTGTGGTAGTGAATGCACCAAAGTACCAGACTTTTTCCACAGTTAAAGAATATCGTCGATTCAGTCAATCTCTCCAGAGGGGTTTTCACATACGGAGCGTTCTGTGCATTAAGTTTGGGTGTGTATCCAGGGATAGTAGCCGGCGTTGAAAAGCCTGCGGCCAAACTATGGCATATATTGCCTCACATTGGTAATGGGACTACCACGTGTCCGCTTGCTGGCTAACGAGTATCCATGGGCAGCACACCATAGAGGAAGGTGGTGTGACGTATCTTTTGCTAAGTTGTTTGTAACAGTTGTAATGAGTGCCGAAAACTCGGAGAATAACTACCTCTTCTTGTTCTTCTCGTCGTAGGAGCAGCAAACTAAGGCGGAATATGTCTCCCTACGGTTACTTGCTTGCGAGTGAGCATCGCAATTGGCTGTGAAAGCAAGATGGTGAGTTTTGCATCTATTATGAACCGTTCACTTTTGTAACAGGAACTTTAGCGTACAGTTTTTCGAGCTCGAGGGATAAAGCTTGCATGAAGTGCCATCTCCGCCTAAAGTCTGGTACGATAGGAGGAAAAAGTGTTTGTTAGTTGTTCTGTACGGAATTCGTAAAAATATGATTAATGAAAGAAAACTTCAGCTTGATCGGAAATGCGGAAAGAAATATGAGGAAAAGAGGGTGAGTCTGGAACTGCCAGTACAAGAGAATTGTGTATTGCGCGATAGTCGGCTTTTCTTTATGAATGATCGAAAGGTTAGTCTTCCTCCTTTTTTGAAGCCATTTCTTTTTTAAATGTGTACACATTTTAGCGCAGCGCACTACATAATTGTGCGGTGGTGCTATAGGCGAAATTGGACCAAGAAAGGCATTCACCTGCCTTCGCGTTTTCCTCATCAGGAGATGTTTCCCCGTCACAACTGGGCAAACGAAGCTCAAGTGCATGGCTGCTCATCATGAGTAGGAAGTGGTTTCAGCCGGATACGTAACAATTATTATCGAGGATTAGTAGCAACCTACTGGATTGATTGGTCTCGTTTTAAGACGTGATGTGCTCAGCTGATGTAGAGAGGAAAAATTTGTTGCATTATCGCCGTCTGTTTGTCCTCGATGGTCAAGTTACATTTTCGGTACATCCAACGAAAATGAAGGCACTACTTTCGCGCCTCACCTTGTCTCGACCAGCAGCACTTTTGTTAGTTAATTGGTATTAATTTTACTTACTTGGATACTTGGACGGCCCGTCCTTATTGGATGTGCCGGCCCCACCATATTCTCCATTTGGCGGAGTTTTGCTGGCTTAGCGATTATAGTTTCTTGGAGTCCCGAGGCCAACCTGGCGAAAATCTGCCCCAGATCGTCACCACCACAGGCAGTCACCGCCTTTGTGGATCAGAGGGAAATTTGCCAGCATGCGACTAGTTTGATAGCAGGATGGTGGTGGATCCTGGCATTCGTATTGGTTTACTCTTAGCTCTGCTTTCTGTTCGAAACGCCAGACTTCATCTCGGCTTGCAAGACCCTACCGGGAGGTGAATTCACCCCGGTGTACATCGCAGTCCGACATCCAGGAACACCACCGAGTTATGATGAGACTGAAAACCGTTGGGAAGGTTGATACTAATTGTTATATTTTAATCATTATATTTGTTATTGTGTGTATTGATTGTTCATTCATATTCAAGTGCGAAGATGCGGTTAGAGCAAAAACTCTTCCATCTTGTTTCCACTCCTGCCTACCATCTACATTTCGTGAGGAGACTACATAATCTCTAGAATCAAGTGGAATAGTTTGGACTTTCTGTTTTTCGGATATCAACGCTCCTAGTTGTTTTTTGTGTAGACCTTATTTACTGGAGCTCTTTATTCTCATAAATCAGGCTTATACATTTAAGTTTTATTTGAATGCTGTTCAATACGGCATTTAAAATTATACGCTTATGGTTATAGTATTGCGTTTCCTAACGATAACAGTGTGCTTTGTATTATGGGGGGATTCTGGTAGCTGGTTTATTGAGGCACTAGAGTTCTTCTTCCTGAAGAAGTTGTTCACAGCTGTTCTTGAGCTGACAGTTCTCAGTTGTTAGGACTTTAGGCAGTTCTCAGCGCCGACATTAAGCCTATCGCCTATGCGTATTTCCTGGAGTGAAGCAGGTATTAGTTTATGATTTACCTGAGAGTTCTATGCACTGTAACCCTTTGTAGTGAGGAATCACATGGCTGATAGGTTAACGATTTTTTGTTTTGAACCTAGAGAAACGCATAGGATTGACTTATCTACCAATATCCATTCAGTTTTTCATGGTTTTGTCACTACTCCTATACTTCGATTTGAATATAACACGATGAGGTGACGTTACGTTGAATCCTGAAGCACCTTGCCTTGTGAATACAACCAAGGTCCTTCGGTCCATGCTCTACACAAACTCTAAAATGACGGAAGAAATGGGTTGAGTGATCTTCGATGGAGTCCATAGTATGGGAGCCAAAGGTTGCCGTTTACTCTTTGAAGTTTTTGTGATTATTCGTGTTCTTTTAAAAAGAAACGCCACAGAAACCTTGTACGTTTTAGAACATTGAGTTGTTTGGGCTGAATTTAGCGCTCTAATGCCAACTAACGTTCATCATGTATTTCTCTCGGCTACCATTCCGAACGCGCCACATTTTGCAAGTACGCGGGAGTTTCCACTTTTGAATTTCATGGATGTCAATCCTGAAAGTTTTTGCAAACAGATGAGTATCATAATACAGGCTACCCTTCACTAACTTAGTTTTTATTTTATTACTATGTCTGGCCTTCATTTCTCTTTTTTTTGGGAGTGGTGTGTTTATTGCATAGACAACCAGTGTATGTCGCTTACATAGATTACCGCCGTCTCCTCTTGAGCATTTAATTTTTTCTGTGGGTAGGGAAGCACTGTGAGGTCATCAGCATCCAAGTTTAGATTGGTAGTTTTATGTGATGTCAAATAGATCTGCGTAACTGCATGTTCATTTCAGGGTGAATTCTGTGAAGGCAAATTCCTGGAAGAAACGAATGAAATGGACGGAATTGGTGACGAAGGGACCGGAGGTGTTCGAAAAGGTCGTAATAGTGGAACGAGGTGCGCTTTTTGATAGTTCTGATCTGTTTCGTTCAGGCTTATTTATTACAAAGTGATGCTCCGTCAATTGTGCAAATCCATTGTAAGGAAATGGCATGCTGACCTTGGCGGATGCCATGTATGCGTGATACTTCACTACTCTCTTTTAGCCAGTGCAGCAGTAAACATTACTGAATCGCCTTGTGGAACTACTGTTTCTATGGGTATGGTGAAGCGTCGATGAAAAATTCGTCTATTTATGCTGCATTTCCGAGAACAGCGTGATAGTGTTCGTATATAAAACAGGTGCACTCCTTAGTCGACGAGCACTGATGCAGTCGCATTCGTTTCGACGTAGTCAAGCGCTTTCTCGTAGTCGGCAAAGGTTAGGGCGAAGCGCAAATGGTTCTCCATATGGACTTGTATAACCCGTGATGCGGTTTTGATGTGGTCCAGCCAGCAGGATCCCTGTCGGCATCTTGCTCGTTCAACTGGATAGCTGTTCAGCCTGACCGTAGCAGCTATAGATCTCAATGATTCGTGGCCATCCAGTCTTGTATTGGGTTCACGCTCCATAGAATCATTTAACAAAGTCCGCTGTTACCTGAGGAATATGAATTTGGCGATGGTGTGTTTATTTCATTATTAAATTTCCTATATATGTGGCTACTGCGGTGTCAAAAAGTCCACATTTATTTGTTGAACAATCGAATGATCTTTGCTTCATTATGTTCATCTGGGCATTCGGTGGAATGCTATTCATCTTTTAATTTAGGCAAGGAAAAGCAATCAGTTCGCAGGATTTATTGTTGTGCTGCCGACCTTTCTAGTGATGACAAAAAGCTTCCTTAACATGGACAGGTACTTTTCTTTTGCTTTGCTGCTTTGAGTGTTTTTTTTTCGTATCTTTATCCCTTTTTTAGTGTGCTTAGCGTTATTCGAACTACAGCATTCTTCCTCTGTTATTTCGTGCTATTGGTGTTCATCACTTAGGGTGGCTGCCACTCCTCCAAGAAACTAGAGATGCTTGTCGTTTTCTTGTTCAGCAATCGCGAGGTTTTGTAGAGATGTTGTTTCGAGGTGATCTGTTGTAGGTTGGACTTAAATTCATTGTTCACTGACTTCATTCTCTTTTCGTGGTTCGCAGTTCTTTTTTTATTTAAATGTATAGTCTTTTCCTCTTTCATTGTAGACTTTCTTTGCCGCTGAAACGTTCTCAGTGGGTTTGAGCATGCCAGCGTAAACAGCTTTGTTCACGTTATCCATTGGATTCGACGGAGTTCATTGCAGGTATTTGAACTTTTTCCCGGTTCTTCACTTTTAGTTTTACTTTAGTACATATACTCTGAATATAACTTCTCGTAAATTTTCGACTGCTGGAATAATTGTGTTCCGAGCCTGGCAGATATATAGAGAACGCTTTCCTTCATTGCTTTAGGTGTACAAATTTGCTTTCTAAAGTCACATTTTGGTTTCAAATACGATAGAAATTTAGATTACGAGGAAACTCGAAGCTAAAATTTTAATTTCTTAGGTTTTTTTTCCTAGAGCGCCACAGCCGTTAACATCAACGGTGCTCTCTTGACTGCTCAATCCGTTTGATGTTCGAGAGAGAGGCCTCGATAAAAAAAATGTGCAGAATGAAAGGACTTTTTGCAAAAGGAATTCGTGAGCTCCACAGTAGGAATTTATTAGCGTAAGGAAGAAAAATTTTTTGCCTTTTTGGTCAATCTCTGTCCTAATGTTGTTTCTGTGTTAGTAAAGTTCTTAATGTGCTCAGCTATGTTCATTCGAAGTTGAGCGGCGTAGTCATTTTCTAACGCGCATGCACAAACATGAATGCATTTGCGTTGTTGTTGGATCAGTTATTAATTATTAAAGCAGCTTTACTCTGCTGTTCCAATAGGTAGATGGCTTCTGGCGAACAATCCAGTTGTCGGGAAGAGGTGGTCGGCGAGGAGAGGATGGTTATGGTTTGGTATTTCTATTGGTCGATCACAAAATGGGTAGTGATGGTGCTAAACAAGTTGTTAAGGTGAGGTTTTCACTGCATTCCCATTCTCTAAGTATGACTTTCGTGCAGTACGTTTGGCTTGCTGTTTTTCGAGTGTTTTTCCTTTAAAGTACGCAGTGCTTATCGCCCGGATTTCCTTCCACATTCAATGCAATTTTATATGTTTTTATTTTATGTAGAATTATTTTTCTTACGTTACAGTAAACTCTTCTAAGCTCCGACGGCAAATATTTCTTACGCCTTGCGTTTTACAGGGTGCGACTATTCGTCCTCAATTCACAGTTCCGTCCCACATACTGTGCGGGATCGAACTTACTTATTTCGAGTCAAACACGTCAATCCAGAGTTTATGTTGGAGCGGTCGTGATGGTGATTCTTATTTCTCCGTTCAATTTATAACATTTTGCTAGTTTTCGCCCAAAGTCTTGCAGTGAATTGAGGTTAGCCATAGCTAACTTACCTAGGTAGTAGCTGGCATCTCATCTATGTAAGCATCTTGCGTGTGAAATGTGGAGTTCTGACTATTCCCTCTTTGCGATTTAAAAGGAATTAACTGATATTTTGACATAGACATGTTAACCTTCATGACTTTCTACCTGCGTTGAGAATTAAGTGATATGTCAAACCATAGTCCCAAGCTTTGATCAAACGTTAACTCAAATTTCGACTTATCACCTCCGCACTTGACTTGTTTTGCTGCGTCAGGTGTTGCTAAAGTTTTCCGGGATTGGTTTTAACAATAAAATGAGAAAGTTAGAATGAATTATATCTGTTAAGGAGTGGACGAAAAGAAGGACGAAGTCGACAATATGCGTGTAGAGCATGGACGCGATGTAACGGCGCTCTTCGATATGGACATGCTGGTAGTGGTTTTTACTCGTCTTGCTCGTGGCTCTCACTGACCTAAGTGTTTCATTATTCCTAGAAAATGTTTTTTAACAGCTCATTTTTTGGTATATGATTTATAAATGTAGATTGGAAACCTTCGGAGAACAATGAAGGAAACAATGTCCGTGCCAAAATATCTGCTGCCGTTTCTCCGCGCCAAAAGGATGTTCCATGTATGGTTTTGTACCATTTTATATATATATATATGTATGTATGTATATATATGATGTTCTAAGGAATATGAACGAAAACTGCCTATAGTTTGTAAGTTGGTTTTTCTTCTACAAATCGTTGTTGATAGCCTTGATTTTGGTTTGGTCTTTGGTATGGACTTCTGTGCACACACTAATCCAGATGACAGTACTGAGAGGTTATTCGTCCTCCAAGTAATTATTTCTTTCTTATTTTGCCAACCACTGTTGTGACCAGTTTGTTCAGGTGTTAATAGAATTTAAAAAGTTACGATTTTTTGAATGTTAATCTCGAACCAACAAGTGAACGAACATAAATGTGTTGTTTTTACAAACTATACGGTAGCTCTTCTATCTTTAGGGGTCTTCGTTGTTTAAAATATTTTAGACGTCGTGTGATTTTTGTTCTCAACCTCTCAATGGTTTACCGCCTCATCATTACTGGGAAGCGTTGCTGGGCGTCGGAGCGCGAAGTATAGGGTAGGGATTCGTACCTCATGCAGGGTCTACCAAGCTAAGAAGGAGTCCGGCTTTTCCGTCAGGAAGCCTAGCTAAGATAAACCAATACCAGGATCCGTCACCGTCCTGGTATCAAAGTCACATGGTGGCAAATCTTCCTCTGATCCACAATTGCTGCGGCTTCTGTGGTGGTGGGGACCTGGGGCAGACTTTGGCCAGGTTGACCTCGGTATTTCCAGGGACCACAAGTGGCTTAGGCAGCAAATCTCCGAAAAGTGGTGATTGTGGTGGGGCCCGCACAACAATTGAGGACGGACCGTTCAAGTATCAACTAAGTAAGTAAGTGGTTTTTGTTCAGTAAGTTTTGGTTTTGTGGATAAAATGAGTTTCCTTCAATTATTGCTTCCACTGGAACTGGGTTCCGAATACTCCAAAAGTGTTGACCAGCAGAGGATTAAGCTAATTTGAAGGTTTTTACTTCATCTGTGCTTTCTCAATTGTTTTCTTCTTTCCTTTTATTATCGTAATATACCAACGGAGCTTTAATGCCGTTTAGGGGTTCTTATCGCTTTTACAAAATATTACCACTTTTCAGGTTCCTGTGGGGGACTTGAGTATCTCCGAATCGTAAGTTCTTGATGCTGTTGATCATTGAATTGGTGGAATGAAGAAAAGAGCACCCGTTGCAGGAAATTTTGGTGATATCAAGAAGCGGTGGCTTTCTAAGGTTTGCTGCGAACTTGTTTCATAAGCCTATGTTTCTTTAAGGTTAGGCATTGGGTATTAAAGTACGGGTTGGCTATTTAGATGCTTTATCACATGTCAATTCTCAGGATCGAGCGGAGCTGGAATACACGGCTGTCTATGAAGAGTTACCAAAAAACGTAGTCTGTCTTGAAAGTCAAGGTATTTGGTCGGAGGAAATCACCGCTGCGCCGCATTGGATACGCTGACCAGTGCGATGTTATAACTGACAAGGTGTGTGGAAATATGACGTATCGGCGCATTTGTATCCTTAATCAGATTTGTGTGTGTTTAACACACTGACGATTGTGTAGGTATTCCAACTAAAATGTCGGGTTGTTTGGAAATTTACCCACGATTTCAATCTGTGTTCTCAAAGTCGCATACCTCAGACGAGAATAAGTTTTTTTTGTCGGAGCGAGAACCTTTGGAGTCTTTACATTTTTGCCAACAAGAACATCTAACTATTTCGGTCGAGTAAAACTCTAGAGTTTTCAAGACGACGGAACTGCTGAGGGAAGTTTGGTTACTGGTGCATTTCTTATATAAAAATGTTGTCCATATGCATGAAGTGCTAGTTGGTGCGCCATAGCTGCGCCGCTTACAATGAATGTTATCGTGGAGGAGAATTGGTTCCTTCCTATTGCTCAATGCCGATCGTACGTGTTGAAGCCTATTCCATTTCGTCGATTTTCTTTACGTTCTTCGTCGTTAGAGGCGCCACTGCGACACACACGTGGAATCGATCCCCGCGCCCATGGTCCAACAAGCTTTCTATCTCTCCGGGGTCGGCAGTTTGGTACCAGACTTGTGTGAGAGGATAGCAGCACTGGCTCGATAGATCGGTATGCCATCGCGAGTCATTGTAAAGGCCAGATATGAATTCAGTCACCTCCAATGATACTTAATGAAGTTGAATGCATGACGCATTCCTCAGGGGCTGATCAACGCCGAGAGCTTTATCCTATTTTTTACTTCGTTGTCATAATCCTTTAATTCGGATTTCGAGACCCGCAGTGGATTAGAACTGCGGCAGACGAAGAAAACGTCAGAACGGCCTTTTTCGGTGCCATTTCGACTTTGGGAAATGCTGCAAAGCTGCATTGCGGTTAAGACACTAAACCAGGCGTCGGCGATCATCACTGTGGATCCACTTTTCGATGGACATCGCAATGCGGTCAAGAAATGTTGTCCTGCTTGCTGAGGAGCGCTGATAGAACCTCTACACGGCGATTTATTCTCTACTATCATGCAGAAACAGATCAGATGCTTACAACAGGTTCTGTTGCAAATTTCGCAACGAACTTTTTCCACCCACGTCGTTCTCTGCATTCCTTAACACTACCTTGGTCCCATATTTCGTTAATGTTTCGGGTCGTTTGCAGTTGCATTACGAATGAGTTTGAATTCGTAGAAGTTGGCTTGTCGAAGACGCTATTTTAACACCTGAAATTTAAACTGTCAAATCTTGTCGAGAACAGAGTTTATATAGCAGTTCAGTCATGCCGATGATGGTGAGTGAAATAGGCTTCTGTTAATGTATAGTAATGCAACATTTGGAAAAAAATTCTGCAAGGACATAGACAAGACATTGAAATAACAAGCCGTTTATTGTTTTCAGAAGAACAGTACTTCAAGGTTTGACGATTTAACAAGTGTAGGAATGAACCTCTTTATCCCTATGATATCTATCCATTGATAAACCTTTCGTGACCATGCGCATTGATTTCGATATGCAGAGTGCTGCGCGTTTGGGACCGTATATCTCGGTTTCAATGCGTATTTCGATAGCGCTTCAGTTACGCGCGGTCCCGTACTCCTGCCTCGCGAGTTCACCACGGTCATGAACAGGTTAATTTAATGTTTTTGTTGAAAATGTTTCTGGTTAATTTAATAAAGTATTGATAGAAATCTAACTCGACTGCAGCATCTATGGACATCAGTGATACATGACTATCCCTTCGTCTGTTCCGATGGAGTACTAAACCGAAATCTGCTCAGAAACTTATTTTTCTACTGTTTTTATATCAATTAACAAAGTTCGCTGTTAGCTATGAAATATGTTTGGATTATGCACTACCTGACTCCGGAGCACGCCACCAGTCCACCAGCGAAACGGGTGATCGGCAATGCTAACATTGGTGCTGGCCATCAGTTTGTTGAAGTTTATTGAATATCTATTCGGGATGTTTCGTTATTACATAAATTTGCTAGGAACCAATGCATCCTTTGATGGCAAGAGATGTTTTCACCATGACATTTGGGACAATTCGACCTGTAGAAGGACAATTTGTAATGGCACGTTCTGATCGGTATAATTACGTATACTAAATGACGGAGTACGTAATATTCATACGCCTAAAGTGGAAGAACAAATCTAGATCCTTTACATTCTTTTCGTATTCCTAGAAGATCCTTTTTCACAATGTTGTCGTATTATCAACCCTTAAAGTCCTTTGGTTCGCTGCAGATTATACTTTACTGCCGAACAGTCAGCAGCTTCATAACAGCCGAAAATTACGCGTCATTAACGTATCGTTGGTAATATCGTGAATGTGCTAGTTAACTTGCGTATTCTAGCACATTTTCAATATTTCGGTTGTTAAGACTTATTTTGGTCTGTTTAATTCCTGGAAGCCACTTTTCACAAATCTTCGGCCATTTCCGATTGAAAACTATTTGCTACCTATCGATTAGTTGGATTCTGAGGCATAAGCAATTAATGGACTTAAATTGTTGTTTAGTAAGTTAAAGAACAGTATTCTTTATTCTCTTGCAGCGTCTTTCAGTGTTGGGCTTTCCTCTTAGCATATTCTTCCAAGCTGAGAGGGACCTTAACGTTTCCTGCCGGAGTCCCAGCTAATAGTCAACCAATGCTGAGAATCACCGCCGTCTTGGTATCAAATTATTTGTAAGGTGGTAAAGCTCCCTCCAATTCACAAGGACCGACGACTGCCGATAATGAGCACTTGAAGAAGGCTTCAGTTGTACTAGCTTTACCACTCCAAAGAACCACATGTAGTCGACCAGCAACGAAGCAGGATTAGTATTCCGCATTCTGTGCGCATCTCTGTGCGACGTTGGGCGGTGAGGCAACGAGTGAGAGGCGACCAAATCTTGGATTTGAGATCCATAAGGATTTTGAGATATGAGCAAAACTCGGGAACTCAGTTGGGATTCAAACCCAAGATTACCTTTACCGCTCCATTGATCGCTTCCGTCGACTCATAACTGCGTAGAGTAAAAATACAGGTGAGACAAAGGCAAAGCAAGTGCCTTGGTCTGTGCCAGTGTCTTGGATAGCATTCGAGCCTCGGTAAGGGTAGTAACAGGTTGGAAGACTACCTGAGGTCGCGAGATTTGCTCATATCTCAGCATGCTTCAAGTTCTTTTTTTCTGGAATCTGGGTCTTTTGTTTTCACAAAAAGTGAGCTTACCCTGGCTCCTTCAAGGTGTGGCCATCTGTACATAGATTCACCCTATATTCCGATTCCCATACACTTTTTGGCTACGATACTGCTTCATTGTTTTGTTGATATTCTACCGAAAATTCTTCTTTCATCTTCAATTCATTACCTTCTTAGTATAAGACACCGACTTTTATTTCAGAGCATAGAAAGCTACTAACCTCTACGTTTAACATTTTTTTGACAGTTATTCACATTGCCGACCTATAATTTGTGTATCCAAGTAGTTACGTTTATGTATATGTAAATTCTTGCGCTTCCCTTAGTACAGAATGGATCCTGACCCTCCACCTAACAACAGCTTATATTTAGCTGGGCTAATGCTGATCATGATTAATGAAAAAAATAATCTCCGCATCTATTGCAGAACCCAAAAACCAGCTTTCTGGTGCACACATCTTCCTACAATCACCTGTATCACCTGTAGTACCGTTAATCGTCGAGTGACTCGGGCAGGCGCCAGTAAATCTTCCATTTTTCTCTGTTGCGTGCAAGAGTAGCCCAGTGGGCTCCACTCACTCTAGGAACTCGTCGAGCATCGTAACTTTCTTAAAGGCTCTTTGTGAAGAATTCTGACCATCGGGTCGGTGGTCTTTCTGCAGTACGTTTGACATCCTCAGGAATCCAGTCACTAACTGCTCTTGTCCATCGGTTGTCATTCATACGAATTAAGTGTCTGGCCCACCTTATCTTCGTCTGTTTGGAGTATAGAACGGCATCTTTGATTTCTGATCGTTGACGCAGATCGGAGCTTCGGATCCCATCCCTTACTTGTGTGGAACGGAATACTCTGACGCTGAGTAACCTTTTAACCTGCTTACGCATCTACCAGGTTTCTGACGCATACGTTAGGGCGGGAAGTATCGTTGAGTCGAAAAGGTGGTCACGGATTCGGGTGTTATTTGTTTTCTTCACTATATCCCCCATGCTCTTGAAAGATTTCCAAGCCATTCGTTTCCTTCTCCTCAGCTCTGGAGCTAGGTCGTTCATCATATTGATTTCCTGACCTAGATAGATATAACTGGTGCATTCGGAGATATTCGTTCCGTTGGGCGTAAATGGCGCATACGAAACCAATCCGCTCCTCATTAACATCGTTTTTGTAAGATTTGGTCGAAAACCAATCTTTCCACAGGCTTTATCAAAGTCGTCAAGCATACGTTCTGCTTGGCTAATGCCTGGTGTTATAAGTGCGATCTCATCAGCAAAGCGAATGTGGTGTAACTACCGGCCATCGATTTTCACTCCCATATTTATCCATTCCAATTTTCGTATGACGTTTTGAAAGGTGGCGGTAAACAATTTTGGCGAAATGGTATCGCCTTGCCTAACTCCTCTTTTGACGTCAATGTTAATATCGTTGTAGAATGGTGATGTCTCGGTTGCGAAATTTTTGTACAGCTGACGAAGAATCTTTATGTACTGAATAGGGACTCCTTGATTATCAAGGGCTTCCAAAGCTGCTTCTATCTCAACTGAATCAAAGGCGTTCTGTAAATCGATGAAAGTGAGACAGAGACTTCAATGAGCCGTGTTACCGTGTGGATGTGGTTCATCGTACTAGATCATTTTCGAAACCCTGCTTGCTCATATGACTGTCCTTCGTCTAGTGTTCTGTCAATCCTGTTTTGGATGACTCGAGTGAAGACTTTGTAGACGACATACAAGAAGATTGGGCGATAGTTGTCGATGTCGTGCAGGTCACACCTTTTGAACAATAACACGGTTTTGCTGGCCCTATTCCACTGAATAGGGACTTTTCATTCAGACAGGTAACGTGTGAAGAGCCGAACCAGTGTGTTTACGAGGACTGGCGGAATGTGCTCCAGGTGTTCTGGTCTTATCCTTTCCGGGCCTGGTGCTGTTCGATTTTTCACCGACGAAATTGCACATCGGATTTCGGAAGGGAGAACTGGTGGTACAATATATCCATCCTCCTTTAGTTCATATGACGGAAGGTGGACGTGGCTATCGAAGATATCCGAGTAATATTCGTGAATGATTTTCTCCATTGCCTTTCTGGACGCTGTAACTGTTTCGTCTGGTAGCGGGAGAGCAATAATTTTGGTCTTGTAATTGGTGAAGCCTCGGTGGGCTTTGCGGATGCTTTTCCCACTCTCTGCAGCTTCGGTCATTACTGCTAGTTTTCTCTCTCTAAGATCTTCTTTTACCGCCCTCTGCACTGTTTTGCTAGTTCGGGAGTTAGTTTGCGGTTGCCTGCAGCTCGTGCGATTACACGTCGACGTATCAGCTCGAGTGTTTCCGGAGACAAACGTCTCCTGGTGACTTCCGCGCTCTGAGCTTTCATAGCGCTAGCGAGAAGGTGTTGAATGAGCCGAACGTATTCTTCGTCGTTGTTAGCGAGAACGGCATTTTCCCAACAGCCGACTAATGAATTGAATAAATCCCAGTTTACGATGGTTCTGGGACTTCGGTTTTGGAATTTAGCGGCTTTTTCTCCTTTGCGAGAAATAGAATCATGCACGAAGGAGACGATGGTCTGATCCCGTGTAAAATTTTGGGACAGCAGCGGCATCGGGTAGGCAAAACCTATTTACTATAAGGTGGTCTACTTCGTTATGGTACTCTCCATTGGGAGATTCCCACGTCCAGCGTTGAGGGTAGTTCTTCTGGAATTGCGAGTTACCATGGATTGTCTCGGTCGCCATGATAAACACAGACAGCCGCCCACCCTGTTCGTTCCATTCTAATCCGTGGGTCCCTGGACGTGGTTATCGAAGAGATCTGAGTAGTATTCGTGAATGATTTCCTCATTACCTTTCTGGACGCTGTAACTGTGCCGTCTGGGCGCCGGAGTGCAATCATTTTGGTCTTGTAATTGGCGAAGCTTCGGTGGGCTTTGCGAATGCTTTTCCCGCCCTCTGCAGCTTCGACCATTACTGCTGCTCTTCTCTCTTTAAGATCTTTTATCGCCTGTCTGCACTGTTTTGCAAGTTCGGACGTCAGTTCGCGGTTGGCTGCAGCTCGTGCGATTCCACGCTAGCGTATCAGCTCGAACATTTCTGGAAACAAACGTCTCCTGGTGTCTTTCGAACTCTCCACTTTCATAGCACTAACGTGAAGATGTTGAATTAGAGATGATGTTGTCGACGATCGTATGCTTCGTCAATGTTATCGACAACGGCATCTTCCCAGCAGCCGACTAATGAATTGAATAAGTCCCAGTTTGCTGTGGTTCTGGGACTTTGGTTTTGAAACTTGGCTGCTTTCTCCCTTCCACGAGAAAAAGAATCTTGCACGAAGTAGACGATGGTCTGATGCCGCGTTGAATTTTGAGTCAGCAGCGGCATCGGTTAGGCAAAACCTTCTACTTACTATGATGTGGTCTACTTCGTTATGATACTCTCCATTGGGAGATTCCCACATACAGCCCTGAGGGTAGTTCTTCTGGAATTGCGAGTTACCCTGGATTGTTTCGATCGCCATGATAAACACAGAGAGCCGCTCACCTTGTTCGTTCCATTCTATTCCGTGGGTCCCAATGTGACGTTATTCAGACGTTCTTCTTGGTCCAATCTTGACATAGAAACCTCCAATGATGACCTTGAGGAATGTGTGGTCTTCTCTGTAGGACTTCTCCAACTCCATAGAGTCGACTTCTTCTTCGTCATAGTTTGATGTCGGCACGTAAACGACGAAGATTGTCAAAGCCGGAATTTATCCACGTTTTTCTAATCGTAAACTTCCGATTCGTGTTGTAAGTTGTTCGGATGAGTCGACGTTCATGGACAGACTTGTGTTGACGAGAACGTCGACGCCACCGACGACGCCACCCTTTTACTGTCGCATATTCCAAGGAACAGTTCTTTTCCGGTATCACAGACGGCGTTGAGAAGCTGGCATTTTCTCGTCCCGGCCAGGTCTATGACGTCGAACTTTGTCCTTCTTGCTTGCATGAGCAAGTCTATCTAGTCTAGTCCATCGAGGACTCGGATGCAAGTGTCCGCACATTGTAGGTTCAGTTCGTTACCATATTTCTTTCAAATCCAGGCAGCTTCCATTGGTCTTGAGCTTTTAGGACCTCTCCGTACTTGTCCTACCCAGCGCTGCGACATTGGGGGCTCTTTCGGGGTCAGGGGAATGAGGCGCTTTTTCTTTTACTGTGTTTAGCATTTTTGATACCCATGTATATCTTGCTGGGCTCTGGACTTGGGGGCTGGGTATACTCACGGGAGCTTGCCAGGCTCTCCCAGAGTGGACATGGGGCTTATTTGTAGGAGGCCACTCCTAACTGCCTCCAATTTACCTCTCAGTCACTTGATTGCAGGCTCTTGGCCGAATTGACTCGTACAGTGCAATCCGCGTAAGCAAGAACGCACCCACACACGCGTGCATGAATACGTCTCGCAAATACAGAGAGTATGTGCCAAATCAGCGCAGCAGAAACGGCGAGTCCATCTCCTGGATCCACCCGCTTCTAAGGGAAGCAAAGGTCGCTGTTGGTCCACTATCGGCTCGAGATCCCTCATGTGAGGGAGATCCATGGTTTAGTATATGTTCAGGAATTAACTTCCTACAATAGGGCCTAAAATTGTACGCATGACAGATTGTTTTCCGATGTCTCCACCGGTCGATTCTCATCTACAGCTAGTGACTACACGCAGGTTACGCACCAATCTTCTAGGACTCCAAGAATTTTTTGCCTCATTTCCCGTCTTCTCAACACCGAAAATTGTCCCTTTAAAGATTAATTTTTGGTTCTGTCTCATACTTTGGAATCTCTGCGATTTCAAGTTTTCCTCGCTTCATGTACGTTGGTTCTTATTAGGAGTACGTTCAGAAGAGGCTGAACTGCGTGGTGCTGCGTTATCTTGTCTTGTCTTTTGGCTATTGTGGATATACCAATGCTTGTTGGACTCATTACAACACCGGAGCAACCATTCGTTGAAACTTAGTCGTGGTAAATTTCGGTTGTCATTTAAATACTGTCATTTTTTAAGAAGGGTGAGTCCAATCTTTCATCAGTGCTTTCGAAAATTGGTCTTGGGGGTGTTGCTGCAGAATCTGTTTCATCTAAAGATAAAGAAGTGGAAAATCTACTATTGAATACACCTCGTATTCGGTTCGTTTATTTAGCAGCCTTGCCGCTGACGGTGTTCAGAATAAGTCCTTTAGAATACCAAAATATTGTTGTATCATTATCGTCCCTTAGTTCCACGTTGCTAGGATTTGTTTTTCGATCCTTTATTTTCTATCTATCGAAAAGCCAAGTTGGAAATTCACAACTGAGCAAAATTATCCCTTGAAACTGTAAATTCGTTATTCCTTTTCACATCGTGGTAGTAAAAATGGACTTGGTTCTAGTAAGAAAACGAGATAAAAACTAGAATGCTCAGACAGAATCTATCTGTTTGGAATGTCTGTGTGAATGAGGTGCTGTGCTATTCTTCACTGGTTTTGCAAATAACAGCTGTCACAACTTTTTCATCTGACGTGTTCTTCTTCACGAAGAATTTTACTGCTCACGCACCCTCCTACTTTCCAAGCCTTAGGTACTCTTAGTGATCTTCATAGTGCTGACTGGGGCTGTGATAACAAGGTTTCTAGTTAAGGTTAAAAAGTGTTGAAGCAATTAAAATTTACTATGTTTCAGCAAAGTGAACGTAATGCACTAGCTACGCATCGCAGGTCGTCTCCACTTACTCCAACGAAGTTCTTTCACATCCTGGATGCAATTTTGAAACAATTGTTGGTTGCGAACCAGGAGAAGACCAAAAGACATCCATTTCAGACACCTCTTTTTTTTATGATTCCACAGCAGCTGCGTAATCATCTCAGCAATGTTGTCCAATTTCTTGAGTGGACTACGGGAACCGATGTGCTTGTGCCGTTGCGTAGCCCGTACTATTTGAGGAAAATGGTTTGTTTTCCGTAAAGTGGTGGTGCGTAAAGCGATGGTGAGTAATGTTAGCAGAAATCCGGCAGCTGAACGTAACATTACAACCGAAATCTTCATTCGGGAATCAAAATGT
>UYYA01004664.1:0-16576 GCA_900624975.1 Angiostrongylus costaricensis
ACCGACTTTCTATAAAGATCGGCATAGATAGTTGATATATTTACTGATGTGATCTTATAAACTGATCTTCTTAAGCTGACGCGAGGTTGGTACAGATCTTCGTTGTCGTTGTTGTTTTTGATGTTGTTGGTCGATGGCTGACATTTCGGTGACTTCGCCATCCTTAGAGCCTGGACGTATTTAATATTAGAATGTTTTTATTATTCGGTGGAAAAGAAAGGTTAAAGTGTTAATGAAGATCAAACTTTCAAATAGACGCCATATTGAACAGAAAGGCCACTCACCGTGATGTTACGTGCGGGACTGGCCCACAAGTAGTTCACGTGGGGTCGCGAGCAAGACAAACCTAGGGGTTAAAATATCATATTGAAATAGGGCGCCAGGTCACGTGTGATAGTGAGGCATTCGTCTTTCTGGTTCATCTTCGGATTTTTGAAATTTATCCAAAACGCCTCAAGAGTTTTGCCGCTGTTCGTAAAATCGTCTTAATGCGACAAAAGACCCACTTTCTACGCCGCTGCTTAAAAAATCGACTTATTCCTAACTTTATAAAAGGTATGAAATTATACGAAGCATGCGGCTTACCAGAGAGCTCTCAACAAATGCTGAACACCGAAATAAAACTGCTACGCATTTCATTGCGGTGCACACGAAACGAAATGTTTTCACTATTAAACAAATGTGTGTACAAAGAAAACCATTGTGCTCAGCATTTGGAGAGAAATCTTTGGAAGAGAATAGTAACTGGGTATAAATCGGTATGCGAAAAGATTCGATGTGATATTGAGAAAAAGTTAAGGAAAAAGTCTGAAGATCTATCACGCCGCTCAAAAAGCCTAAGGAGGAAGTACCACCAAATCATAGGACCACCGCTGATCAAGTTGCAAGTAAAAATCCTGAAATAGACTGCGCACCAAGAACATCCAGAGTTATTATCCTAGAAGGTATAACGCTTCCGGAAAATGTGCGTTCCTTGTTAGAATTGGGTCCGAGTTTACACCTAGTCAACCCATTTTTGAACCAATCTTGCGCAGGATCACGTGTAGCCTGCATGAACTTCAAGATCAACTACGTTACGGGGTTAGGCTAGAAAGGCTAGGTAGAGTAGTATCAAGGAGGGAACTACCACCAAAACCCTTTGTCCGAACTTTCTTTAAACAAGAGCTACCAAATAGCGATAATGACCCTACATTTCGTTTATTTTCGGACGAAATTCTCCGCATGCTTAATCACTACCAAAAACGAAAAAGAAGTTCCAAACTCAAAAACCAACAAAAATATGGTATGCGCCAGATTAGAGAGCTTTTGAATTCAAAATCTATTAGACTTCCTATTAGTGATAAAGGCGGAGAATTTGTAGTTCTTCTTAGTCAGTTGGATATTAGGATAACAGTTGAGCACCTCAGTGATGTTTCTCTCTATCGAACATCCTCTGAAAAGGAATACAGAAATCAATACCGAAAATTGAATCAAGAATGGGTCAGCACGGCAAAGGCCACGGGTTTAGAGCCTTCAGTTACTTCTCGACTTAAGAACGAACACCCGATTTGTCCTGTCCTTTACTTGCTTATTAAAACACATAAGCTTACTTCAACTGATAATATCACGTCAACGAACCCATCATTATATAAAGTTAGACCTATCATCAGTTGTATAGGCGGGCCAACGGATAGAGTAACGTGGTTCCTAAACCTTATCCTAACCCAGCTGCTAAAATTCATTCCAATCCATCTACCTAACACCAAAATATTTCTGGATCATCTAAGGAGCGCGCAACCAAACAGCACGCATATAATGGAGTCATTCGAGGCTACTTCACTTTATATCAACGTGTCCAATGACTCCACAATGCAAGCCATTCTCGAGTTGCTCGTAGAGCATGAAAAGAAAGTAAAAATGCACGGTTTGTCGATTGCGCAACTAATGACTCTCTTAAAACAGTGTCTTAGTTGTTCAATCTTTAGGTGGTCTGGAAAATATTTTGCACAGATTAGAGGGTTGGCGATGGGGCAGCGTTTAGCACCAAGCCTTGCCATCGCTTTCATGTCTAAGGTGGAAGCTCCAGTTCTCGATCACCGACCCTTACTCTACTGTCGATACATAGACGACTGCTGCGTCGTCTGCTCCACACAAGAACAGATGGATGAGTGCCTTGATTTATTAAACCGACAGTCAGAGTATATAAAATTTACACGAGAAAAACCTACCCAGGAATGGCTTCCATTCTTAAACATCCAAAAAAGCTCTCAGTAAGTGGCTATGTAACAAAATGGTATCGCAAACCAAGTAAAAACATTCTAGTTCACTGCCTCTCCTCTCATCCTTCACACATGAAAAAAGCACTTATCAAAAACATGTACCGTACGGCTAAAAATGTGTGTACAGGAGAAGTGGAAAGGAAGGAATCGCAAAACCTGGCACGAAAAATTGCCATTTCCAATGGCTACGAAGTAGAAGCCACTCGGGTTAGAGGAAAACGTAGGGTAGTTTCCCAAAATAATGTGTCGGACGTAAGTAAAATCCCTTTTAAGCTACCCTTCATATCAAATGAAGTAAGTCACGCCTTTAAAAAGTGGTCTTGAAAATTATGTGGTTTATTATTGACCTCCTACCAATACTCTACGCCGCCAGTTAGTTCGAAACCGTCTCTATGATCGTTTGTGCAGCTCAGAAAACTGTATGATCTGTCCTAACGNGTGTGTACAGGAGAAGTGGAAAGGAAGGAATCGCAAAACCTGGCACGAAAAATTGCCATTTCCAATGGCTACGAAGTAGAAGCCACTCGGGTTAGAGGAAAACGTAGGGTAGTTTCCCAAAATAATGTGTCGGACGTAAGTAAGATCCCTTTTAAGCTACCCTTCATATCAAATGAAGTAAGTCACGCCTTTAAAAAGTGGTCTTGAAAATTATGTGGTTTATTATTGACCTCCTACCAATACTCTACGCCGCCAGTTAGTTCGAAACCGTCTCTATGATCGTTTGTGCAGCTCAGAAAACTGTATGATCTGTCCTAACGAGAGAGACGGGGATTGCATGAGTTTAGGTATAATATACTTAATCTCATGTAATGCATGCGGCCAGGAATATATCGGAAACGGGTAGACCACTTTGTGTCCGCATAGAAGAACATCTAGATGGGAAAGCTAAAATCCGTTTAAACACCCCTCTAGGTACGCATAGGGCACAAAAGCACAACGGCGATGATTTTGAAGTGAATGTGCGGATCCTAGCGCAGGAATCAAAAACATCAACGCGCAAAACTCTTGAGGCGTTTTGGATAAATTTCAAAAATCCAAAGATGAACCGGAAAGACGAATGCCTCACTATCACACATGACCTGGCGCCCTATTTCAAAATAATATTTTCACCCCGGGGGTGTCTTGCTCGCGACCCCACGTGAACCACGTGTGGCCCGCACGTAACATCACGGTGAATGGCCTTTCTGTTCAATATGGCGTCTATTTGAAAGCTTGATCTTCATTAACACTTTAACCTTTCTTTTCCACCGAATAATAAAAACATTCTAATATTAAATACGTCCAGACTCTGAGGAAGGCGAGGTTGCCGAAACGTCAGCCATCGATCAATAACATCAAAAACAACGACAACGACAACGGAGATCTGTACCAACCTCCCGTCAGCTTAAGAAGATCAGTTTATAGGATCACATAAATAAATGCATCACGATTATTCTATGATCTCCCTTTAGGCTTTAAAGGGATTTTCTTTATAGTGGTTATGCATTACCATAGTCGTAGTTAGACTTTCTCGTTAGTTTCGATTTCTCAGTGCTCAAGCATTGGAAAATTCACATTTCACTTCTACTACCTACTACGAAGGCTCATAATTCTAGATTACCTCAACGCTGTGCCATGGCCGTTCTCCTAGTGCTGACCGAGAGAACTTGTCCGGGCGTTTTGCGGCGGTAACCGTCGATTCGTTCGGTCTCTCACCACTAACTTTTTGGACGTTTTTCCGAGCTATTTCCTTGAAACAGTACAATACCAAAGTTGAATACCAATGAAATGCAAATTCTTCGTGAAAATTAAGCGATATCTAAAATAGTAAACTCACCTGACTTTGTTGCTGAATGAGTTTGCTGGTTTGCTTTTGAACGCTTTCTGGTTGGGCAGCTGAAAATAAAACAAAGACTTCAGAAGCATATTCTGTACTTCACATTTGTTTTTGAATAAATGTTTTTTAAACAATATTAGGTACAAGGAAACTACTAAACGTGTGCTGCGAAAGAATAAGTAGATCAGTAGTGTCAGGATTCGTCGCAATAAGTTCCGAATTCTTCGGAAGAGTATAGCAGAGGGTAGATGACAGTAATTGATGAATAGGTTACCAATAATGCTCTCCAGTAATTCTTTGACCATAGGTCTGACGTCGTACATAGGATGTGCTTTTATTCTGGCGACCAGATTTAGACTAACAGGACCCTTTTCCATTTGTTCTAAGACCTGAAAAAGATCTGTATGTACGTGTACTAGTAAGGAGATGATTTTAATGCGCTTTCTAGCTGAGAGAAACGCAAAGCAAAGGCTTCCGTGATGCAGTGTAATATGCAAGTGGAAAGGGTAATCGTAGTCCGATCTGGCCAGAGGTCCAAGTTTTGCGAGTATCTCAGCATCGTTGTGGTTTTAATGGATTTTATTTCACTTTACCTGATTCATCAGCATATTAAGGGAGTCAACCTCTATACGATAGGTCGCTGTGGACATTGGTGGCCGAAGGCCTGAATTCTGCCTGAAAGTATTGCCAAATATTAAAATGTCTCTTGTCAAAAGTTTTCAGATCAATGATAACATCTATTTTATTCCTTTGACAACGGCAATCTGCAAAAGATGGCATAGTTCTGCTAACAGAATTCAGGGCAGTTCTCAATTCAGACAAAAAGTCTGTATCTTATGTCTTCATGTCAATATCAAATGCCTTACAAAAGTGAAATTTGCAACCATGAATTCACGAAGAACTCCTGCTAATATTGTGCTTCCAAGGCAGTACAAAAAACACAAGTCACTCCTAGATTTTTGCCGGAAGTAATATTGTATTAGAAGGAAGAAATACTACGCTCACCTTGGTGTGACAGGTCGCGCCACTTCGCTCACTGGTACAAAAGTGGGAGCTCGTGATGAGTTTTCCACTCGAGAAGATGGCCTAGAATGGACATTAAAGATTTTAGAACACTTTTCCTATTATGCAAGTTCAAAAGTGCTATCTGTTAACATTAGTTTTACAATTAAAAAATCTTGTCTGTTACATGATTGTCTCAAGGAGCGAAATCGTTGCAAACCTGTATTCATAACGGCAGAATGTTTGAATGGATTAAATAGATAGAACTAGCTGAGAGACAGGCCAAACAAAGGACCCGCATGGTGTGGTGGTGAACGTGTTACTCCCCGGAAAGGATAATAGCGCGTTCGTTCCCCACCTCAGATCTTGCATAGTTTCGACATTCTTGTTCAGAATGTTAACTTTTTATTTACTGCCTACTACAATTTTCTACGGCAGGGTATGTGAAATACAATCGATATGTGCTCCCCAGACCAATCCTGTTAACGGGTTATTGCTGATGGCACCGGTAGATAGAAAACTAGCTGACAGAAAAGCGAAACGAAAAACCCGTATGGTGTGGTGGTAAACTCGTTACGACCTGCGAAGGGTAGCAGCGTGCTCGAACCGCAGGCACCTGTGGTCCGGAGTTTTGCAGAACTTTTGCTCAGAATTAGGCTTTGTCTACTACTTTAGGAATAAAAACTAACTCATATCGAGCTGGTCTCGGATCTTCCGGCTGTTCAGGAGAGCTTTGACGCTTTGGTTCTGCCTGAACATTGGCGGTGACTATTGATTTAACACCAACATCCTGCGTTGATTGTTTCGACGGTTCCGGAACCTCTTCGTGAGAAGTCTGGAATTTGAAAACGAACTACGGTGAGTTGTTCTAACAGATATCATATATTAACTAAGATTTCACTTCTGAACTCGTTTCACTATTCAAAAACAGTTAATAAAAAACAGCTTTGTCATAACACCTTGTTACGTTTAAGGTCGAAGAAACACATCACTAGGTTGATGCAATGATGCAAAACGGTGGCTAACCTTGCCATAATGAAATTCTTTGTAGGAAGTACTTCTTGCTCACATTGTTGTCATACAAAATTTTCAACCTAAGTTATTGCTATCAAATTGCTAACTATTTCAGTAATCATGAATGCTCTTCTCTATTGCTTTTCTGGACGTTGGAACTGTTCCGTCTAGACGTCGGAGTGCAATCATCTTGGTTTTGTAACTTGCGAAGCTTGGGCTTTGCGAATGCTTCTCCCAGCCTCTGCACCTTCGGCCATTACTGCTGCTCTTCCCTCTTTAAGATCTTCTTTTACCGCCTGTCTGCTTCGTTTTGCAAGTTCGGACGTTAGTTAGCGGTTGCCTGCAGCTCGTGGGATTCCATGTTGGTGTATCAGCTCGAGTGTTTCTGAAGAAAGACGTCTCTTGGTGACTTTCGAACTCTCAGCTTTCACAGCGCTAACGTGAAGATGTTGAAAGAGCCTGTTGGTGTTAGAGAGAACGGCATCTTCCCTATATCAGTCAGGTTAATTAACCCAATAAATTCCATTTTATGATGGTGAAGTTCATTTTTTGAATTTAAAGACTTTTTCTTTTTTCCACGAGAAATGAAATCCTGCAAGAAGTAGATGGTCTGACCCGTGAAGAATTTTAAGTAAATAACGACATCGGCTAGGTAAACTTCGATTTGCTATGATGTGGTCTATTTTGCTAAGGTACTCTTCGTTGGGAAAATGCCACTTCTAGCGTTGAGAGGGGGGCTACTGGAATTATGATTTACCACGCGTGTTCTTGTTCATTATTATAAAGTTGGATAATCGCTCTAGCATACTGTTCCGCTTTAATCCATGGGTCTCAATGTGACCTTGTTCAGAAGTTCTTCTGGGTGCAATATTAGCCCTAAAATCTCCAATAATGATTTTAAAGAATGCATAGTTTTCTCACTAGAATTTCAGCAAGCCCATATAGAAGACTTTCTTCGTCATAGCTTCATGTTGGTGCGCAGACGACGAAGACTGTCATAAATGGATGTCAGATGAAGATAAATGACATGATTCGTCCAAATCTCTTTAATCGTTAATGTCCGATTCGGGTTTTAGTTGCTCGAATGAATCGAGCTTCATGGCGAAACTCATGTTGGGAAGAACGCCGACCCGTTGACTCCTCT
The DNA here is from genome assembly GCA_900624975.1 of Angiostrongylus costaricensis. Lineage (NCBI taxonomy): Eukaryota > Metazoa > Nematoda > Chromadorea > Rhabditida > Metastrongylidae > Angiostrongylus > Angiostrongylus costaricensis. Next base: position 7,235 of record UYYA01004664.1, read on the forward strand.
GTTGTCGCGTGTGTTCTCTGATGTTATGGATGGTTTTGAATAAATGGCGTCTTCTCTTCTCAGCCAATCCGATAACGTCATATTTTATCCTCCTTGCCTGCATAATAAAGTCCTCTATCGGAAGCACGAGTGCAAGTGTGCGCGCATTGTAGTTACAAATCGTGACCTTAGTCCTTTGCGATTTAAAGAATAGAATGGCCCTGCGATTTTAGCAGCCTCTCCTTACTCGTCCTATCCAACGCTGTCGAATCGGAGGCTTTTTTGGACTCAGGGAAATGAGGTCCACTTATTTGAATGTATTTAGTGTTTGATACCAGTTTATTGCTTGAACTTGTGGGCTGGGCATACTATATCATATAGCCTGCCGTTCTTTCCAAAAGTAGACGAGGAGCTTATTTGTTGAAAGTAACTCCCAGCCGCCTCCCATATACTTCCCAGTCACTTTATTGCACGCGCGTGCCGAATCGACTCTTAGAATACAATTCGCATAAAAACGAAAACACGCCAATACGCATGCAGGAATATGTTTTTGTAAACACAGAAGGTACGCGTCAAATCCGGGCAGCAAAAACAAGAAGTCCGTCTCCTAGATCCATCTGCGTCCCAGGAAAGCACAAGGTCGCTTTTGGTGTGCCATTAACCACCCTATCCACCAACTAAAGACGCTCTACTATGTTTCGTGACTATTCGGCAAGAGAAACCTCTTTGTGAGAGTTATTAGCGGTTTAACAATTATCTCGTCAGATATTGCGCCGTAAATTCTAAAATGACGATAGCCCAGAAGAAGTCGACTCGGTACAACAGTGAAAGGACGGCTCGGCTCACTCAGGTGCAGCCAGAAATACCGTTCAAGCCAAAATGGAGAGCTAAGATAAACATGTGAATGTGCGACCGTGGCAAGGTGTGGTAACAGAATTAAATACAAAGCAATCGAATTTTATGCGCTTATTCAGAAAGCTGCGATGCAAAGTTCCACAGTTGTTTCTTGTTTCCTCAGAACGTTGCAATCTTTGGAGGTGGAGCTTTATATGACATGCACGTTTCAATCACCCAGTTTTTGATTCCTATGATGTTTGTCGTTTTTATCAGCACGTCTCCTTTCTTTTATGAAAAGTTATTTGAACTCCATTTGAAACTTAAAAACCTTTCGCACTGTTTGTTGAGCATTGTTCAGTGAATTTTTCCTTCTCTGCAGACCAAGTCGGTTTTCAATCTGTCGCAATCGTTCCAATGGATCATCCGTCTCTTTTTCCTCCTAAGAAATAACCAGTTAAGACTTAGTTTGCCGATGCCTCAGTAGATTGATAACATAATACCTCTGTATACCGGACAAATTATGAACTGTTAGTTCAATTTGTGAAGACAACAAGAATGAGATAAAGAATTTCCCAAACCTTAGGATGCTCCTGCACTCCGCGAAGACTCTTCTCCTCACTCTTCATCTCGACGGCAGGTTCTCCGTCCTTACGAGCAGCCTATAAACAATGCAGTATTCCTTTTTGGAACATAAGGTTGATAAAAAGAACCAGTTGTAGTTGGATAAACTGTGAAAGAAATGACAAAGAAATACGACTAACATTAGAGTGAGGAACGAATAAGATATATTACGAGACACTTCTTAACAAAAGGATCATTGATTCGTAAGAAAGTTTCTCAGCACAAACACATAGAGAGGATTGCATAAACTAGAAATCCTTACTACCTTAGGTGGTTTAACTGGTGAGTTCTCATTGAACTCTTCAGCTTGTTTTCTTCGTCGACGGAATTCTTCAATCTTCTTTCGTGTTTCACTGCTGAGATGACTGAACTCCATGAACACGTCTGTTTCATCCGCCAAATCCTTAACAAAATCATGTGTGGAAGCGGAAACTACTTTTTGTAGACAATGCAATTCTGGAAATGAGAATATAGCAAAATTTTTGAGTATCTATATATCTATATCTATGTTCTCACGAACTGCCCTTAGCTCTTGTGGTACCCTGGAGTCCCGAGATAAGCCATGCTAAAGTCAGCCCCAGGTCGTCATCACCACGGGCAGTCGCAGTCCTTGTGGATCAGAGGGAGATTTGCCACTATGCGACTACTTTGATGCCACGACGGTAACGGATCCTGGTACAGGTTTACTCTTAGCTAGGCTTCCTGATGGAAACGCCGGACTCCCTCTCAGCTTGGGAGACCCTGCCAGGGAATGAATACTCCGTTATGCATCGCAGTCTGACACCCAAGAGCACCTTCCAGCCACGACGAGGCGGTAAACCGTTGTGGGGTCAGAAAATGTAACCCAAAAAAACGTGATTCTGTGGAAATATCGCCCGACTCTTTCCTAACCATGTTGTGTCCATACCTCAGAGGTATGTAAACGGGTATACTTGTTCCGTACCCTAACCTTTCTTGACTAACATCATGGCGAACTAGAGAGTGTCTAACAAAGTGATAGTGCCATACTAAATAAGAACTCCAACCATGTGCGATTGAGACTACATGGCGACAATACACCACCTTGATATAACTCTATCTCGGCGGGGTTGTTCGCTTTGACACTGTTTCGACTAACGAAGCTACAGAATTGAGTGCAAATTGCAGGAACACTAATGAAAACAACTGTCAAACTCTCTTTTTAAGATAACGTCACCATGTTTTTTGATAAGTGTTAGTAAAGCAAAGACGACGCTTGAAGAGTTCAACATAGATAGCTTTGCGAACAATACCCAGAGGAACACCCAGTTCATAGAAAAGCTAGCATAAAGTGATTGACGAGTCGAGTGCTACGCAGACAAATGCTGAGCCAAATCAAGATGTTTAAAAAGCGGCGTGAAAAATAGTCGTACAAGAGAAGTAGGAAACATTGATAGCAGCGAATTTGTTGAGGCTTACAACGATGTCGTCGATCAAATAACGTATCCAGCTCTTCGTTTTCGTATGCTGAACTCAGTATACAACCAACGTAAACAATATCATTGAGAAATAAGCATCTAAAGCAAAACCAAGATGAACCGCCTATATGAAGGGAACGGACGATAGACGAACGAGGAGAACTGGTCTCCAAGTGAAAATAAATATTAACAGGGAAGGCCCCTTAATGGGTGGCAAATATTTCTGTAGATTATGCACACCAGCTGTATTCACAGTTGCTATAAGTCTTTTCATAAGCATTGTTATGCGAAAAGCAGGCACTTTTCATGAATGGCGACGGAGGAAGAGCGAAATTAATTGAGAACGTGATGTAGTAGCATGACCTGTAAACAGGACCATTCAAGTGTATAAATAAATAATGAGCTGTTACACACCTGTACAACCATCGTTTCCGCTCTCTCAGTGAGTGGCGTATGGTCAGTGATCTGAATCATGTTTGGTCACACGAGCACTTATTCACCTGTTTGTCCTTCAATAATTCTCTAACATCGGGGGAAACGAGTTTCGTGGAATCGCTTGATAAAAAAATCTCTCAGAAAAGAAAGCCAACTGACCTGATTCTCCGGCAATTCCTGGATAACGGGCATATTTTCTTCGAGATTTAGCCACCAGTGACTGGCAATTTCGAAAATATCAGCACGACGTTCTGGGTTCACACGCAACATGTTCCGAATCAGCATCGAAGCCGCTGAAACGAACAGTTTTGCCACCTAGAATAGGCGTACCAGTTTGTGGTAATTCGCTTCTAATTTAAAAGTGTTCCACTCCTAGAATAAGTGACTTCTTCAGTAATCTTCAGTAACTTTTCCACTTCAGTATTTGTCACGTTTTCTCTCAAATTCTTCGAATTTCCGAAACCTTTTTTTCTGGAACTGAGATAAAGATCGAAGCGCTTGCTTCTTCCTAGGCTTTGTAAGATTTCTGTCCACGTCTAGTTGAGTACAAAACGTCTAACACGCTAAAAATTTTCGTTAGTGAATATACCTTGATTGCGATTACTATGAGATCTCCATTGCCTTTACAGCATTTCCACATGGTTTCAGAGAAAACTGCTTAATTGCTTTTATTCATTGCCCAGTAGTCTTTTTCTACGGCAAGGCATGATGCGAAGTACAACGACCAAGAATGCTGAGATAAGAGCGAAACGTGAATTTTGGTCGGGCTTCGAACCCATGATTACCCTTACCGAGGGCTTACGTGCAATCCACCATACCAACCGAGGCCCTTGTTTTGCGTTTCTCTAAACCAGCCTTTTAGTCTATCGGTGCCATCAGCATTCACCTGTCAACTGGAATGATCTAAGAAGCATAAATCGGCAACAACTCCAGTTAAGCTGAAGCTGCAGTCAAAATTAAATATTTGATTCTCTAGAAGTAGGAAATGAGTGTGACAGATTATCACGGCTCCCAGGACATAATTCGGTTTCTACTTCAATTATATTTTAAAAATATCTGTAGTTTAACTACTTCTCTTTTTCTCTCTAGGATAAAACAAAGAACAAAAACCGTTCGACTCACTGGATGGTGTGTCCGGTTCGTAGTATGCACCGCGTTTGATTTGTCGAACCATTCGATTGAAGTCTCGTCCGTCGAACGGCATCGAACCGTAAACTAGCGTGTACAAGAGAATTCCCAGTGACCAACAGTCCACCTCAAATGTAAGAATTCTTTTCACGTTCTGATGCCTTATTGACGCTCAAATAGACCGCCACAAAAAAGGCGAAATCGCAAGTGAAACTTTCTCAATCATTAAGATTAGCGAATATAGGACACCATCCAGCTGATTAATGATCTTCCCGCTGGTGCTGACTACGTACAAAGTAGAGAACTACTGTGATATGAAGCGATACAGTTGAATACCAAACAAAAAAAGCAGGACATTCAGGTGGTTCAGATGAGGCAATCATTCAAGGACCGTAAATGGACGCCTAGTTAGCAGCCGCTATAGTGACATCTCATAGTTCTCCGCCATAGTTAAATATTGTTGTTTGAATGCAATTGATAGCTCTGCGTCGTGATACGTATATATATATATATATATATATATATATATATATATTTTGCTCTGAAAAAATCTCAATAAATGTGCCATTGTTTTCGCCACTTCGAAACTCAGCCTAATGCCGAAATTCCTCTCATACACCTCGCAGACACGCAGTTCATGATCAGGTTCTCTTTTCACCCAAAATGTTAGGCAGATGAACTGTACTACACTGAAGTACCAGTGGATATCACCTGTTTTCCTAACTGATAAAACTAATAAATAGAAGATATTTTGCAATTAGCAGATTAAAGATTGCTCTTCTACGGATTTTATGTTTGCGAGAGGAAACTGAATTTTAAATGTTCAGAAAGGAACACTCACCTCAGGACCCTTATACGGAGTGCCGTTAATGATTTCCGGAGACGCATAGAGTGGGCTACCGCAAAAAGTGGTGAGCAGTGACTGGAAACACTTCTGTTAGTAATATGGATGCATGGATTCGACGGAGATGTACACACACCATATTTACAAAGACACAAAAAGGAGCTCAGCGAACTTTCTGAAGACCATTTGCCATTTTCAACCTTCAGTGTTATTTTTAAAGCTTATATGTGCACTGTCGTATAAATAATGTTCATCTGACAACTTGACCAGTCTCAAAACAACCTTGAGATTAAAAAATACTTGAGGAATACGCTACAAAATAAGCCGTAGAAAAAGAAATCATTTAAATTTAAAATGGTCATTTACAAAAGAAAGATTGGAAAAAGAACCTTCGTTCCAAAGTAGTTCGAGAGTCCAAAGTCGGCGATTTTCGCGTTGTTATCCTGATCGAGCAGGATATTCTCCAACTTGAGATCACGATGAGCTACTTGGTGCTAAACAATACTTTTCACATCACATCAAAAAGTATCACAGAATCTAAATCATCTCTATTGCTGAGAGTACAGGATGAACAATTACAGCCAAAATACTTTAATATCCAAAAATAAGTTTAAAGACACAACTTTAAAAAGGAGCCAACATGTTTGTTTATTTTTAGCCACGACAAAAGTAGTATGAAAATATTTATAGAGACTGTTCTGTTTTTTATACAAAGAGCGGCTTGGAGTTTTCTCTTCTTTGAACTGGTTGCATATTGTTTTCCATCTCCATTGTAAATATTTATCACGATGGCCCATAATACACCATATGCTGCTGTGCTTTCTCACCACTATTACGAAAGCCGGTAGTTCCTCAGAGGACAGAAGCAGGACAGATGTACGGTTTCAGGCATAACATAAATCCACGCCGTGATCACTTGAAGGGCAATTGTAGTATGAACGTAATGGTCCGTCTATGCCAAACATTAGATACAGAACGTTAGGTTTCCATCGAAATTCTGTACTTTTCTCTCCTTCTCGCTGCTTCATCTCCACACAGCTATTCCCACCATCCATCACCACCAGGGTAATCCTCATTTTTCAACAATGTTCCACTCTCATTAAATTTCCTGCAATTCTCAGTCGCAAATTGTTGGCGTTTTACCTATTTAAAAATTTAAATCCTCAACGAACTATGATGTAAACAGGCTTTCAGCAATCTCTTCAGCTACTGTTCGTTCATTTTTCTCACGAAAATCAACTGGGATAATCCACTGTGAGTTTTGCCAATTAGCTGATGTCGCGATTATTTTGTATGGAGAAAAATATTTGCTATGAAGCGCTGCGGCGCGAACTTTGTCGTTTACCCTCCCACTAACCGTTTTCGCAATGAATACCAGATCCTTTCACTTAGCTTTGTCATTCTTTGTCTCCAACTTACACGTGAAAATAAGATCTCTGTCATCGACTGTCACTATAGTTTTTCTAGAAACCGCTTGGGGGAGTTTTCGGCGATGGGTTAGGCAGGAGTGGTGAAGGTGAATATAAAATCATTAAAAAAGTGGTAAGTGCTTGATGCCTCCATAGCGTCATCGCTCTATCTGATTCTCTAACTGACGAACCTCACGCATGCCTATCTCTTCCTTCAAAAAGTGCTCGCAAGTAATTACTAGATTAGTTGTTAAATGGCTTTAGAAGTTTTTCACGAATACCACACCATCGAGCAAAAGTTTGCATGGCTAAGCGCCATATCGGCAGAGATTTAGATGGCTGGTATCGAAACCTTAGATTAGATAACTCGAAAGACCGACTTTCTATGAACCACGGCATAGATAGTTGATATATTTATTTATGTGATCTTACAAACTGATCTTCTTAAGCTGACGCGAGGTTGGTACAGATCTTCGTTGTCGTTGTCGTTGTTGTTGGTGTTGTTGGTCGATGGCTGACGTTTCGGCGACTTCGCCTTCCTCAGAGCCTGGACGTACTTTATGTTAGAATACTTTTTATTATTCGGTGGAAAGGAAGGTTAAAGTATTAATGAAGATCAAACTTTCAAATAGACACCATATTGAACAGAAACGTCACTCACCGTGATGTTACGTGCGGGACTGGTCCACACGTGGTTCACGTGGGGTCGCGAGCAAGACACCCCCGGGGTGAAAATATTATTTTGAAATAGGGCGCCAAGTCACGCGCGATAGTGAGGCATTCGTCTTTCCGGTTCATCTTTGGATTTTTGAAATTCATCCAAAACGCCTCAAGAGTTTTGCGCGTTGATGTTTTTGATTCCTGCGCTAGGATCCGCACGTTCACTTCAAAATCATCGCCGTTGTGCTTTTGTGCCCTATGCGTACCTAGAGGGGTGTTTAAACGGATTTTAGCTTTCCCATCTAGATGTTCTTCTATGCGGACACAAAGTGGTCTACCCGTTTCCGATATATTCCTGGCCGCATGCATTACATGAGATTAAGTATATTATACCTAAACTCATGCAATCCCCGTCTCTCCCGTTAGGACAGATCATACAGTTTTCTGAGCTGCACAAACGATCATAGAGACGGTTTCGAACTAACTGGCGGCGTAGAGTATTGGTAGGAGGTCAATAATAAACCACATAATTTTCAAGACCACTTTTTAAAGGCGTGACTTACTTCATTTGATATGAAGGGTAGCTTAAAAGGGATCTTACTTACGTCCGACACATTATTTTGGGAAACTACCCAACGTTTTCCTCTAACCCGAGTGGCTTCTACTTCGTAGTCATTGGAAATGGCAATTTTTCGTGCCAGGCTTTGCGATTCCTTTCTTTCCACTTCCCCTGTACACACATTTTTAGCCGTACGGTACATGTTTTTGATAAGTGCTTTTTTCATGTGTGAGGGATGAGAGGAGAGGCAGTGAACTAGAATGTTTTTACTTGGTTTGCGATACCATTTTGTTACATAGCCACTTACTGAGAGCTTTTTTGGATGTTTAAGAATGGAAGCCATTCCTGGGTAGGTTTTTCTCGTGTAAATTTTATATACCCCGACTGTCGGTTTAATAATTCGAAGCACTCATCCATCTGTTCTTGTGTGGAACAGACGATGAAGCAGTCGTCTATGTATCGACAGTAGAGTAAGAGTCGGTGATCCAGAACTGGAGCTTCCACCTTAGACATGAAAGCGATGGCAAGGCTTGGTGCTAAACGCTGCCCCTGTCGATGAGATCGACCAATTATTAAGGTAGATGTCGTAGATCATTCATTATGCTACGCTCCTTTTATATTCACGTCTTTAGCGTTGTGTTTCAGATTCCTCTTAAACCTTTGCGTAATGCAAAAACCTTAGGTTCAAATTCAATTAAAATAGCTAACAAAACTTCGTCTCGGCCCCCTAAATAATCCGGGCGGGTGTATAGAGAACTTCTCCCTTGGAAAGTTCTCTATCTAACTAAATAATAGCATTTGAAGTCCAAATATGGCCCTCTCGCACTCGCACATCAAACACCGCAATGTAACCTTTCTAATCTTCTCGATCAATTACGTTCAATGTTTCAGGCACTATAGCGATTCAGGTTTGACTTCAGTAGCATAGCGACGATGGCTTATCCGAAGGAGGCGTAACCATAGAACAGTTTACTACTTCCTTGCGAAACAACGAAGCTAATAACGTTTGATGTTTCAGGCAGTTAGGTACAGTCTATTGCGGTCCAGGATCAACAATCCAGATTAACCGCGGTTGCATACGCACGCGGCTCCCGCAGCCGATATAAGCCAGGNGTGTTTCAGATTCCTCTTAAACCTTTGCGTAATGCAAAAACCTTAGGTTCAAATTCAATTAAAATAGCTAACAAAACTTCGTCTCGGCCCCCTAAATAATCCGGGCGGGTGTATAGAGAACTTCTCCCTTGGAAAGTTCTCTATCTAACTAAATAATAGCATTTGAAGTCCAAATATGGCCCTCTCGCACTCGCACATCAAACACCGCAATGTAACCTTTCTAATCTTCTCGATCAATTACGTTCAATGTTTCAGGCACTATAGCGATTCAGGTTTGACTTCAGTAGCATAGCGACGATGGCTTATCCGAAGGAGGCGTAA
>UYYA01004664.1:17763-77999 GCA_900624975.1 Angiostrongylus costaricensis
ACAACAACTAAAAGACCCGCGTGGCTAATATTCTACATCAATCTAAACCGCTACACTTCGCCGCTAACCATTTCGTTACAGCCCCATCGCCAACCCTCTAATCTGTGCAAAATATTCTCGGGTTGCTCGTAGAGCATGAAAAAGAAATAAAAATGCACGGCTTGTCGATTGCGCAACTAATGACTCTCTTAAAACAGTGTCTTAGTTGTTCAATCTTTAGGTGGTCCGGAAAATATTTTGCACAAATTAGAGGGTTGGCGATGGGGCAGCGTTTAGCACCAAGCCTTGCCATCGCTTTCATGTCTAAGGTGGAAGCTCCAGTTCTCGATCACCGACCCTTACTCTACTGTCGATACATAGACGACTGCTGCGTCGTCTGTTCCACACAAGAACAGATGGATGAGTGCCTTGATTTATTAAACCGACAGTCAGAGTATATAAAATTTACACGAGAAAAACCTACCCAGGAATGGCTTCCATTCTTAAACATCCAAAAAAGCTCTCAGTAAGTGGCTATGTAACAAAATGGTATCGCAAACCAAGTAAAAACATTCTAGTTCACTGCCTCTCCTCTCACCCTTCACACATGAAAAAAGCACTTATCAAAAACATGTACCGTACGGCTAAAAAAGTGTGTACAGGAGAAGTGGAAAGGAAGGAATCGCAAAACCTGGCACGAAAAATTGCCATTTCCAATGACTACGAAGTAGAAGCCACTCCGGTTAGAGGAAAACGTTGGGTAGTTTCCCAAAATAATGTGTCGGACGTAAGTAAAATCCCTTTTAAGCTACCCTTCATATCAAATGAAGTAAGTCACGCCTTTAAAAAGTGGTCTTGAAAATTATGTGGTTTATTATTGACCTCCTACCAATACTCTACGCCGCCAGTTAGTTCGAAACCGTCTCTATGATCGTTTGTGCAGCTCAGAAAACTGTATGATCTGTCCTAACGGGAGAGACGGGGATTGCATGAGTTTAGGTATAATATACTTAATCTCATGTAATGCATGCGGCTAGGAATATATCGGAAACGGGTAGACCACTTTGTGTCCGCATAGAAGAACATCTAGATGGGAAAGCTAAAATCCGTTTAAACACCCCTCTAGGTACGCATAGGGCACAAAAGCACAACGGCGATGATATTGAAGTGAATGTGCGGATCCTAGCGCAGGAATCAAAAACATCAACGCGCAAAACTCTTGAGGCGTTTTGGATAAATTTCAAAAATCCAAAGATGAACCGGAAAGACGAATGCCTCACTATCACACATGACCTGGCGCCCTATTTCAAAATGATATTTTGACCCCGGGGCGTGTCTTGCTCGCGTGAACTACGTGTGGGCCAGTCCCGCTCGTAACATCACGGTGGGTGGCCTTTCTGTTCAATATGGCGTCTATTTGAAAGTTTGATCTTCATTAATACTTTAACCTTCCTTTCCACCGAATAATAAGAAGTATTCTAACATTAAGTACGTCCAGGCTCTGAGGAAGGCGAAGTCGCCGAGACGTCAGCCATCGATCAATAACATCAAAAACAACGACAACGACAACGACAACGAAGATCTATACCAACCTCGCGTCAGCTTAAGAAGATCAGTTTATAAGATCACATAAATAAATATTAGATTAGATAATAGAAGTCCGTCAGAAAATATTATCATTTGCTCCTTCTTGCAACCATTGTAGAGTACGAAAAAATGCATAACATCATGGAAGAAGAGCTACTCTATTAGCGCCCGTCGGAAAAGTGCGCCCTTTCTATATAAGGGCTCCACTCGACTGTTATAGTTACTGCATCTCAGAAATATAGCTCCTTCCAGAGATAATTCCCAATTTTATAGAAAAAAGAGTCCCATAAGAGGACAAAAACCTTCAAATTCATTTTCAATATCGCATTACGCATTGTAGTGGACTGTGAGGTCACCCAACTAGCACACCATATCAAGTGGCGGCAAACTCCTATCAAAGATTGGTTTCTTAACATCGTCATCTTTTTGAAATCCAGCATTGGAAGAACAATAGTGCTCAAACCGCAAAGTAGACTGGATATGTGTGGATAAACTAACTGTGAATAAACCGGATGAAAGCTACTTCATGGAAAATATATGATATGGTGCAAAAAAAATTCGAAGTAGATAGTCACTCAATTGCAGATGCAGACACATCATATATACATCTACAGTCTTCAATGAATCTGGAACATGACATGAAAAAGGAATTTGGCAAACGAAGAACAGTAGTATGAATGGGCGAGGGACTTTCAGAGAAGCTTCTATGTTATGATGGACCCAAAAAGTCCACCTTTTCTACTCCACGGTCTCATAGCGCTTGAGTGTTAAGAAATCAGCTGTTACAAGCACAACTTATAGAATGCTCGAACGACTAATTTCAAAGTGCAACCGTCGCACACGAAATAAATTTGGACTGTACAGACCAGGTCTTCGAAGCATATTCTCTCTTCCAGATCGAGAATACATTTCGAAACTTACGGGTAGATGAGCCGGCCGTACAATGAGAGAAACTGAAGGCGAAAGGAGCCATTAACCTTTGCAGTGCATCGTCTGTTATTCGTCGCATCAACCAAGGCTCTCTGTTTGCCTTTTTCTTGGCCAGCTTTCATACTCCAACGGTGTTCTCAGTAATCACCCGTCAACGGGAACGATCTACGGAGCACACACCCAGCTTAACTGGGTTCGATGCCGAATTCTGCTCCCGAAATCATTCTTTCTGAACGGGTTACTGCTGATAGCACCAATAGAGTAAGAAAGTAGTTGAGAGAAGAATACAGGAAGGGCCACAGTTGGTGCAGTGGATTACACCTGAAATCTCAGAAAGGATAATTGCGGGTTCGATGCACACCCAAGGTTTCGACTTCTGCTCATATCTCAGCATCATTGCGCTTAAAATACTACAAAGCTTATTTCGCCGTTCTACCACTGATGAGCAGGTTTTGATGGGAAGGGCTACTTAAGTAGGATCAAAAAACAGGATTGTAATGCTACTACCTCACATGTAAGGGAGATTTTCAGAGATTTTTTGAAAACAGTGATGTAATAACTCATAGCAGAAACCAGAAAAAAAATCGTAAGGTAAGACACGGGAATAACGATGGTATCAGCGAATTTTATGTTTACTTAATTTCTAATATTTGACGATGAGTGGTAATCTTACCTTATGACAGTACAGCACCGCAGATGTAATTTGTCTAAAAATTCGTCTCGCCTCACTCTCGGGTAGCGATCCAAAATGTGACACATAGTCGTACAGTTCTCCACCACTCGCATATTCCATGACCAGAATGATCTTCTCTCTGTTTTCGAACACTGGAATGTGAAAAAAGAATAAGGTAGAAGTAAGAGATCACATTTTCTAAAGCAAAAATACAACTGGTATGAAATGCTGAGATATTTGCAAAACTCCGGCTGGTGTAGTGGTGAAGTGCGCTGCTCCCCGGTAAGGACAACAGCGCGTGTTCGTTCTCCACTGCATACACCTGTGGTCCGGAGTTTTGCAAATATCTCAGCATTTCATACGAGTTATAATTCGAAACATAACCTGCCATTAAGAAGAAAAAGGCAGTAAATAAAAGAGTTAAGATTGTGAATACAACTGGTGTTACTACAATTGGTGAGCTCACAATAATGAACGAAATGAACGGGATACTCGACAGTGAATATGAGTTTCTCTTATGGAAAAGATACCTAGCAGACACCGCCACAATTACTTAACTCAGGAGACTAACATTGTCTGAGAGACAAGCGAAACCGAGGACTCGCATGGTGTGGTGGTGAACACGTTAACCCCCGGAAAGGGTAATAACGCGTTCGTTCCCCACTGCAAGTACCTGCGGTCAGGAGTTTTGCAAATATCTCAGCATCATTGAAGTCATAATTATCTGACAAACTTTTAATTACTTTCTAATTAGTCAAAACTTAGTCGTCAGTCAAATTGGTGATGCATCAAAAAACGTCAAGACACAAGTGAGCAACTGGAAATCAAGCTAACTGCAAATTTCGAAGACTACGGTGATTCATTAAAACTAGTACGGTCGTTCAAGTTAATGTTCTTCAAGCGATGGATCTCAAGCACAGTAGTTGGTTCGCCGCATTCTTGCAGCATTTGCAGACCCTCAGGTGCAGTTAGTGTGAATTTTGTGTATACAGTGATATATGGCTGCAACCAAACCCATGAAAAAGCTGCTTTCCGAAGATATGATTTTTTCCCGTTAAGTCATCGATAGTTATGGTTAGCAAACTCACCTTCAAATATTTGAATGATATTGGGATGATGAAGTGCGGACATGATTCGAATTTCACGCCGTATACGAACCAGATCTGCTTTGTTTTCGATGGCACTCTTCTTGATTAATTTCACAGCCACCTGAACGATTAAAACATGAGAGTAACTAGTTACAGGTCAATTCGTATTCTTCCGAGTTCAATCAGCAAGCTAAAGCAACAGGAGAGATCGCTGAGAGATTTCAACCAGTCAAAGCCTCGCTCTCAGAGTAGAAGGCGAACAGAGTTACTGTTAAGAGTTCCTTTTTAGTGCAAATCCAATAACAACTGAATAAAGCAAAGAATAGACGAAGGTGACCAACTGTCCAACTCTCTCTTCTTAGTATTTTTGTTGAGCAAACGCGAGGTGTTATTATTCTTTGTTCACGATTAAGCTGACGTTTCGGCGGATTTCGCCTTCCTCAGAGCCGCTCTCTATGAGGTTTCCACTAAGTATGTCACGTAGAGACCAACCGCACAGAAATCACGTGGAAGTATAATAGTCTCTCTTCTTAGTTTATGATAGCCTAATGCCCACCAACACACCCGTCATTATTTTATGGCTCATTGCTTCCGGCTGAACCTTAGACAATACAGTCTTAGCACAGAAGTATCCTTCGTACATTTCCCGAACTTCTGAAAAAGCTCCATGTTATAAAAAGCTTCTTGAGTTGCAATATCCCTACCAACTATCCCATTACTTACTCCACCTTTAAATGTCCAACGTTCTTCACTTTTGCCATTCCCAGACATTGATCGAACGTATGAAATCGGTTTTTTTCTGCTTAGCTCAAGCAATGAGTCACAGACGAGTGCTCGCCGCAGGAACAACGGCTTGATGCGTTGTAACAAACGGATCGGCAGTTTATGGCAGCTCGATAGGATAAAACGTCGACTAGAAATCGATCGAAGCTGGAGTAATTTAGTCCTCTGTAAAAACTGAAGCAGTAGAGTAGGTGAGGACAGCGGAAGAAGCTGATCCATCTGAAAAGGCGATCTAGCCTGCCGTTACCAATTATCGTCGAAAAAAGCAAAGACCTTCAACATAGATAATTCAAGACTTATTATATCACAGTTGAAAAACATCAGACTTAGACTTAGACTCTTAGAAACGACGAAACGGAACAATATTTTTTTGTAGCAGCTGTATAAAACCAAACGGATGTTGTTAACCTGTAAACTAATTAACGGAGGTGGAAGACAAATGAGCGAAAACAGAGTTAGAAAACAACTCATATATAGACGCTACAACTTAAAAACGAATGAAACTCATCCGCGAAAAAATAAACGAAAAATCCATACAATCAAAAAATCTGCTTTCGCTTTTAAAGGGCATGCGTGGCGCAGTGGTCGGAGGCGCTCTGCAATACGGATGGGATGATCGACTGCCTCACCGACTGCCATGGCTCACCAAGCCTTCCATCACACCGGGGTCGGCAAATCTGTACCAGACTTGTCTGGGAGAATAGCAGCGCTGGCTCAATATAGGCCACTGCGAGTCATTGTAAAGGCCAGATATGCATTCAATCACCTCCAAACGATACTTAATGAAGTCGAATGCATGGCACATCCCTCAGAGATTGTACAACGTCGAAAGCTTTTTTTACTGTGGCTCTTGTCCCCTAAATGACGCCCAAATCATAGAAACCTGGAATTATGTCCAGACTCTAATGTAGATCAGGCACGTTCACTTTTGGTACCGTGCGTTAAGCACAGTGCTCTTCGGGTTTCTCAGCTAGGGGCGCCATACAGCGCATCTCTGCCTTGCAGTAGTGATTAATGAAGATCTTACTAGGGCTGGCTCGAGTCACTTGGCGATTACAGAAGAACTGTAAGTGACTGGTTATAGGCGATCTATTTTATACAGAATATGTAAAAGGAGTGAAACTCTATGGAATAACAAGAAAACAAAATTTTACCGTAGGTTCGTACTAAAACAACTGTCTTGTACAAATCAACTTAACACTCGTCTTATTCTACGTCTACGTATTATCAAGCGTCTTATCTGGTTCCGTTTCCAGTGGATTTTTTATCCGGATAAACGCAGAACTAAACATATGACGCAGACAAAGTGAGATAGATTCTACAGGCTGATCAGTTTAGCGAGAAGCCACGGATTGGTTAAAAAATTTCAGGTGCAAATGGTAATAATAAGAAAAAGACATCGATCGTATTTTCACAGGTGCTCGCAAAAGATGAAAAAAGGACAAAGCTCGCGATGCTGATGAATTCCTGAAGGATGCGCCATGCATTCGACCTTCATTAAGCATTGTTGGAGGCGATTGAATGCATATCTTACTTTTGTAATGACTCGAGATGGCCTACCGATGTAGCCATGACCGAGCCAGTGCTGCTATCCTCCCAGACAAGGCTGCTACCAATTTTCCCACCCCGGTGGGTTGGAAGGCTTGGTGAGCCTGCGGCGCGGGGATCGATCCCGTGTGCATTGTAGGGCGCCTCCGACCACTGCACCATACGCGCCCTCATGTTCGCGGCACTAAAATGTTGAAACAACCAGCACAGTAGTAAAATAAAAGTGAAATACGATCCTAGGAGCACCAATTTTTTTTCTTGAATAAAAGAAGGAACGGAGGCTTTCCTACGAACCAGAACATTAATGGGCTGAAAGTGAAAAGAAAACCACGATGATGACTCACCTCACGATCGAATTTGTGGTCATAAGCTAGCGAAACTTTTCCATATGTGCCCGAACCTAACTTCCTTGTGATTTCAAAGCGATGTTTAACGTCTTTCTTCGTTGCACATGTGGGATCTGGTCCGGAAAGGGGGTGGCCTCCTAGAAATAAGTACTATTAGAGTTGTCAAGTTGTGCAAAAATCCTTTCTTTAGACATCTTTGTCCCATAAACATCTTGAATCATGTATTTTGACTTTTCGGTATATTTTAAGGAATGCCACTTAACCGAATTCATGCTGGTTCCAATGTCGAGGATCACCTTCATATCTCAAGGGCGTTTCCATTGGCGCTAGAGCATAATTTCAGAGGGCGAAAAATTGTCCACAGATGTGATCGTGACACTAGACGTGGAAGAACTTCGATGAATGGCACATGTCATCATCATCCGGAGCGACTGTGACGGATTCAGTCGATGTGAATAGAGTTTGACTACTTTCATGTTACGTTTATTAATTTAAGAATTTGATAGCTTTGAAGTAATGCTCATTTTTCGTGGAATGAAACAGCGAAAAATGTTGAGTGAGTTACACCACGATCATGCCAGTGGAAAACGACTACACGTCTTTGACGTTTCAAGTTTACAGAAAGAAATCCGCATTATATTCGTTGCTTACATTGTCGCCACAAACTGCTTCAAACGATATTTCTCACTTTGCTATTTGCAGAGTGCAGTACCTTTTTCCAACGCTTAATTTACAACGATTCCAGCTTATACTTTTTTAGTTTACAGCGGATTGCCAGATCCTTGTTCGGTTGAAAGAGGTGCTCTCAATGATGATAGTAGCATCTTTTTATTAAAAATACCTCTTAAGGATTCATTAAACTCAATGCTTCAGAGTTCTAAGCCACTGAAAGAAATAAAATTCTGCTCGAACCAGTTTGATATTGCAGTAAAAATGTAACTTTTATCTCCATACGTGTTCACCTCGTTGCTGCCTTCAGTGGTCTATTTCCGAAAATTGTAGCAGAAGCAAAGGCTACGTTTTGGGAAGCTGAAACGCACGGTGTATTTGCAAAACTGATCGATTGCTGATGCAACTGAACGATAGAACTAGCTGAGAGGCAGGCGAAAGGAAGAACCCACATAGTGTGGTGGTGAACGTGTTAGTTCTCGGAAAGAGTAATAGCGCGCTCGTTGCCCACCGCATACACCTGCGGTCCGGATCTTTGCAAATAGTTCAGCATCATTGTGTTTGTTGACATAGCTTTTATTTTTAGAGTTCATCAAAGAGAATAGGGCCGGATGTCTCAAATTATAGACTAACCGTTTGTTTCAGATCAACGATATTTGCTTAATTTTGTAACGTGACAACCAGTCTAATATGAATACTTAACTGTCAATTACTAAAAGCGCCAAAAAGTTGTTAGCAGTTTTTAGTTAGTACAGGGCAGTAGTTTTTTTGATGTCTCATAAAGAATTGTGCCAGCAGCACTAGGTGCCCAATACAACGCTGGAAGTGTTTGTTAAGTTAATGCTGCTAGAAAAAAAGCCAAAGTGAACGATGTGGAAAACAAATGCTTACAGCAGGTTGCTAGCAGAGCTGTGACTGATAAACAAAAAATGAGCAGTGGTTATATAAACATCCGGGGAAAGCTATAGCTGGACTGTGGGCATCATGAGAACTCGTAAAGCGGACAGCAGTGTGTAGCTACGACATGGAAATCGCAAGCGATGTGACGGTACTCTGAGGCTGTACCTCAAGAGCTCGACTGCATAAAGGAGTTGTGTTGCACTCCCGATTAATAGAGCTGTGCAAAGAGAAGAAGGCAATTTAAAGATGTAAAAGTCGAACAATTTTAATTACCTACCAACTACTCAGGTCAAGTGGAGCATCCCTGGGTGTAGCACCATGATCTATACCTGAAGCTTCACTTCTATCTAGTGCGTGGCTAGGTGAAAATCGATGGAAGAAATTTCTATGGTTGTGGAAGACATCTAGGGCAAAGCAGAAACATTCCTTCGATCCACAGGCATCAACGGTTAATTGTGACGGTGATATAGGAGCGCTTTTGGAATGCCTTCTTTGAGCTTGCAGAAAGAAGACCGGCAAATGTCTCGGCCGCTCACTTTAGTTCTCAATTGTTCAATGTTTCGTTGGAAATTCCATTTTGGTTGGGTGGACTTTTTATACGACCCACCATTTCTTATACTGTACTTCCTTCGTTCGGCACGTTGGCCTGCCTTACATACGTCATCTACGAAGGTCTTCGACTTTGTGTGTAAGTTCGCATGCCGGTCGAGTGCACTCTTTCTGTAATATTGAAATGGAGCGTTCCCGGTTCTTCACCACAATTAGTGGTCGTGTTTTGAGCACCGAAGGAGGCTTTTCCAAAGGCGGCAATTTTTCGACGCCGAAGGAACGGGTTGTTGGTTGGGCCAGGCAGGGGCTTCAATGCATGATATGGTGATCTGTAACGAAAAATCCATCGGCTATTTGTAGATCCAACCATGTTTTACGGCGCAGAGTTGTCTGCGGTCTCAAATTGATCCCATTGTGTGCTTAAGGTTTAAACAGTAAAAGGAAGAAACTGACTAAATGAGAGCGAGACATCTTCTGCAGCCCGTTATCAGTAACTAATATGTTAATTGAAGCCTTCCCCTGAACAGATTTTGCCAGTTTTTCCGGCGGTGAAAATCATCTCGTGCTATATAATTTCCATGTCACCTTAACATCATACCCTTCTTCTACATAGGCGTAACATAGAAATCACATTCAGAAACACACTCATTTTAGCCCTAATGGCTCAAAAATTGATCGATGTATACTAAATCGACACGAGTAACACGAAAGCACTGCATGCAGCTCAAATGACAAGACAAAGTTTAGCGAACAAAAGTCCCATGGGGTCAATCCACGAAGGCAGAAAAATATTAAAGCTGAATCTAAGTGCAAATGGCCAGCAAATGAGCAAATCTTTACTATACCTAGCGATAATATTACGGGCCTCATTTGTTAATCCGGTGGAAACACTGGAGAAAATTCGAGGCCTGATTTCTCATGGCTAGAACAATTCTATTGCCAAACTGTCGTCCCAAGATGAGTGGATTCACGAAAAATGACTCCTTTATGCATTTAAAAGATAAAAATTTCTTAGACGCACTACGGAAAATTCTTCAATGCTTAAAAAATATCATTCCTTACAAACTCAAACTTTGCAGTAAACTTGCCTCCATGCAGAATTCGTCGCACAATGTTAGTAAGGAACCCGGTGGAGCAAATAAAAGACATGAGTATCGATCGACGTGACTGATGACAACTCCAGAAAACCAAACATTAAACGACAGCAGAATCCGATGATGCATCGATACCGAACTGGCGATGCTGGATTGGTGATTGAGCTTGCGGATATTCAAAAGTAGATTTGTAATTTTCGCCGCACATGACTGCGTCGTCAAACGACGCTTAGTGAACGCCTCCTGGGAAAAGTATAGGATGCAACGAGAAGGCGAAGGGTGGTGCGAAACAGCAAAAACACGTCGGCAGTGATAGAAGACACTAGTGAGCCCGACAGAAATGTTGTGCTGAAGCGTTAGTGTACGAGTAAGTATAGGTATTTCGTATCCGTTGAGGATGTGAAGAGCCGAGAATTTACGAAACTTGATTACACAAAAGAAAAGTCTCAGATTTCTAATTTACAGCTACTGCTCACGAATAGCTTGTGACCGAAATAACGTTTCATTTCCGCTTTTCTCAGAAGTGAATTAAATATGGTATTTTGCAGAAGACCTGATACAATACCATTTCAAACAACTAACTAAAAAAATTGACCCAGAACTTCCACACAGTTTCGTCAAAAATACAGAATTTCAACAAATTTCACCAATAACAATTTCGCTATTGCTGGTTAGCTGATAAAGTTGGGAAACAATTGAGCGTTTTGTGCCGGCTTCGTCAGCTTCGTGACGGGGTAACAAAAATGCACGACAGGGAGAACTACCCTAAGTTCTTTAAATTGAGTCAGCCAACTCAGTGCAGTGTGAAGCATAGTCATCGATGCATTTACCGTCCTGATTCATAATTTAGGAACAAAGATATCCAAAACGAAAAAATATCTGCCAGAAAGTTAGAATACTCTTCATCTTATGTGTTCCAAGAGATCATGGTTTTCAAGCAGGTCAGCGACGTCTGCCGAACTTCCAGACTAAGTAGACAGAACCCAGGGTTTTCATGTCTCTAAACTGTATATATTCCGACGAACGACATACTATCCTAGAAATATGAAAATAATAAGAATATTGAATCACTACGTTTTTCTTTCCTTTTCAATCTACCCAAGACAGGTAAGAGATCGGAATCGTAATCTAAAGACATTCTCCCCCAAAGCAAACAATAAAAGGTTGCGATATTTTAAAGAGCTGAGTAGCAATTTGTTTGATATGGAGTGGTTTGGTTGTGCAGAAATCATTCGTTCATGACTCGTCTATTTTCACCAATTTGCTTAAGCAGAAATTTGCAAAATTGGATTATGAGGATCTTTTTCTTCACAAGTCTCCTGTCTCAAATTCATAGGAAAATGAAGGACTTTTACATAAAATCACATCCTATTACTGCAAGCTGTGAAGTCCAAAGCTATCCAAATCCTTGTTTCACTCTTCAACTTAGCGAGCAACTTTGTAAACGGCACGGTGTGAATTGCAATTCATTCCCTGTGCTGCATGCATGACCAGAGATGTATTACCGTCGTCAGTACTTCAGAGTGCTGATTGCCGGATTGGAGAGAATAGCGGTCAGAACTCAAGAAAATTCGTGGAAAATTCATTGCGCGAATAACGGCGACCTTTGCCTTGTACTTTACCTGGGCCTAAGGAGACAAAAACCGTGTGAGATGGCAGGACTTCGAAAATGTTGAAAATCTTCTCCGAGCTAAAGTATTCACTTGTCTTTCTTCTTTTAAGCATTTTTTAACGGTGCTATAAAAATTTACTCTGTTTAGAAAGATTTGCAAGGCATAGCTCATTCGTCTTCTTTGTCTCTTGCACCAATGGATGCAAAAGGATACCTAAGAAATAGTAAGATGACATCGTGACAACTCAACAATGATGCTGATAGTGCTAACAGAACTCTTAAAGCGCACAGTTCCAAAAACTGCGATTTTAAAAGCTTGCGAAAACGTGTGAGCTCATAATGGCAGTCTAAACAATGAACAGCTGGAAGTAATCGTATCGGCCTATCCAGAAGCCGACCTCTCGCGGTGCCGCTTTCCATCCGCACTTAGCCGATCGAACTCGAATCCGTACTTCTTCTCCATATAATGAGTGATATTAACGCGTTCCATAAAAGAAAAGCCTAACCAATCGTTATCCGTTATCTCGCATTTGTCCTTTATAGGGATATGAGAATCCCGCTTCTTAAATCCAAAGCTACGGATTACAAATATTTTTTAAGCAAGGAAGTGCAATCAATACTTTAGAAAACCGGAAAACGAACGCGTCCTTTTCGGAACTTCAGATGAACGTTGATAAGGGGATCCACAACGTTTACTTTTCCTGTTCATCTACTGTGGCCTATTTACAATGTAGTTGTGTAAACAAACATGCTTATTTAATTTATGTCAACAACAGATGGGTACAAAAACCCCAATGAACTGAATTGCCATTTTGCAACAATGTGCGAAATGCTAGGTGAAATTAAGCATTTTATTCAAATTAAACAATAACTCACCAGGCCCATAACCTCCACCGACACCGCCAGATCCGAATGGTCGTATATTACTTTGGCTGATCCGTGCTAGACGCCCTGAACGAGACGAGCCGCCGGCTACCGGCATGCGACCTGCACCTGAAATTTGTCGTGTGATAAAAGCACAACATTCTCTTCAGAAGTTTCCTAAGATTTTTCTGTTATTTAACGGAAAACAGTGTCGAGAATACTGTCGCGCTATTAAATTCAACAAATGCAACTGTTTGAATGGAGAATACGTCTAAAGAAATTGATTCCAATAGGAATTTGGATTCAACGAGAAGTCGACAGAGACATCTCACGTGCCGTACAACGTATGCGGTGACGACTGGAGCGAGTGGAAAAGTAACGGAGACACTAAAGGACAAATAGTCGAGTCGAAAGAGGAAAAAGTGAAGTGGAGAAGCAAATCGAAACTCGTGGATAAGATTTTCGAGCGAAGGAAAACAGAACATCCACAAACGTTGCTGACTGGTTGCCTGAGTGTTGACAACAGAGATGAAGAAATCCACCAACTGCTCATTTGAGGGGAATTTTTTAAAGCATTTGTTGAGACACCTATCGAAGATGAATTAATGATTAGTTCGCTTTTTGATCGCGGTAGACTAGGTATTGGTAGGTATTTCCAAGATTCTCAGTGGCTGTTTCAGAGTAATCGTTATCAGATCGGGGAAAAAACAGGCATAAGAAGAGAGGCGAACAGACTTATGGGTCTGGCATATCGTGCTAGTCAGACACCAATATATCGGCGTCATCCAATAGTGATAATATTATTTATGTAAAGTCGGGAATTTACCAAGGCGTATTTCGTTCTATTACGAGGAAAACTGTAAAAAAAAAACTATAAACTCCATTTAGGACTAAGAACAAGAGGGTTAAGGTAAACAACCTTCTTTATTTCTGATAAACTGCTGCTTATTTTAGTTTCAACCACGCTGCAGAAAAAAACCAAGACGTAATTTTAGCAGGAATCAGATAAGCCTGATGGTCAAAGCGGGATCGGAACGATAAAGAGTTTTCTAAGCGATAGCCGGTCAACTGCTGCCGCCCACAGAAGTTATATGGACGGAAACAACACGTTCCGATTGCCACCGAACCTGCACGTGAGGTGATTCATCGGTGAAATGTACCACTGGAATTATTTCACACAGGAATCACATCAGAGAGTGTCATAGAGACGTTGGAGCTATTTATCAAATGTGTATTCCTCCAAATCATCGGCTTCGAAAGAAAAACTTTTGCCCTTTAAGCTAAATTGTAACAACTGGCAAGTACAAGGCACCGTTTTGAAAAAGATTTGGATTCGTGGAAGATTAGGAGAAATTCGATAAGATCTTAAGTAACTCCCAAGTCCGACTTTCTATTAACCTCGGCATTGATTGAATAATTCTTTCTACCTCTGTTTAGCAAACATGAGGTGCTACTTTATTTCTTTATTTATTTACTGGTTATTATTGTTATTATTTATTCTTTATTTTTCTTTATTTTCTTTATTTTCTTTGTTTATTCTGAAGAAGACGAAATCCGCCGAAACGTTACCTTGTATGTAAATAAAGGAAAAAAATCTTAAGTGTTCCGTGAAAGGATATGCACAGTGAATTCCAGTCACTGCAAATTAACGGAGAAAATATTGTTGTGCAGAGTGCAGTCCATTCTTAGAACAACGTAATTACCAGAGATTTAGGCTGGTATGAAAAACGGGATAATCGACGAAAATTTTTTGAGAAGGTAATATAAGCAGCCAGAATCACAACGGGTCTGAGGAGTTCGATGAATGACTCTGGCGAATCGTTGCACATTTGAGGACGCGAATGATGAGGAAAAATGAGCGAAGAAGTATTCACATTGGAAGAACACATAGGCCTGGATTAATGAGGCGTTGCCTGCACGCGTATTCCTCAGCGCCTCAGACAATCCAGGATAATTCAGTGCTTTAGTGCTTCAGGCTCTGCTTTAAGGAATTTTCAGTAATGAAATTTTTGCGAACATAGGTCGATAGCCGAAGTGTTAGGTGTTCAAGTGGCTTAACCTGAAGGAGAGAGAGAGGGACGAGAGAGAACGCTGTTCCATCGTGTATGCAGCATGATAACAATGAGTGGATGGTTAAACGTCGTCGCACTCGCCGAAGGAATGAAGATTGAGCTGCAACGCAGTTTCCGTTCGGCTAGAAAGATATTTCTAAACCACAATTAGAGCATAACAGGATCATAGAGAAGAAAATAAAGGTAGAAAAACCATTAAAATGAAAAGGTGACTGGTAATCAGACAGAAGAAGGAAGAAACGTGGCACTGATCAATATCCGACGCATTTGTTGTTTTTCTGGAAACCGTCACCGGAAAAGAAGTGGATTTGACCCAAACATTGGGACGGTCTATGGAAAAATCCGCACTGCATTTACTGCAACGTGCCTCGTAACCATTGACTAACACTGGGAGATTGTGTTTGGTTTGCATAGTGTGAAGCTCTAACTAAAGGTCATTTGTATGAGTACTTTAAGTAAACAGCCAAGCGAAACAGCACGCGACTTATCAAGAACGAGTCTAAGTATTCTAGAAACTCTTCACTTCTTACAAATTTTCCTTTAACCATTAGAAATAACATGGATGGTATCATTTAGAAACTACAAAAAGGAAATGGCATCATTTGTGCAAAACGATGTTGTAGTAGGATGAGGATAAATGCCGAGGTAAGAGGCGGAGGCGAACAACTGCTCTCTGGGGCATTAAACAGC
Organism: Angiostrongylus costaricensis; assembly: GCA_900624975.1. Taxonomy (NCBI): domain Eukaryota; kingdom Metazoa; phylum Nematoda; class Chromadorea; order Rhabditida; family Metastrongylidae; genus Angiostrongylus; species Angiostrongylus costaricensis. The sequence continues at coordinate 33,149 of UYYA01004664.1, forward strand.
TCACTTGATGTGCGAACAAAGCTGACGGCGATACACTGTGTTGTAGGAAATAACGAGGGATCTGGAAGATTTTCATTACTGCACAAACCAGTAATGAAACCTATAAAGAGTTCTTTCAAGAATGAGAAAAGACTCCAAAAAAACTACAACTAAAAAAATCGCTCATTTTCAATCCGGTCGTGACAGTAAAAAGCGTAAAATAAGATTTAACCGAGTATTCGAAACAGACTGTCTTTGGAACGGTAAAAGAGATGTGTGCATGAAGCTCGAGGTCATTGGTGGATTTGAACTCAACGATACCTCCGTGAGATCGTTTAGTACTACCAACCAGTAATGCTTGAAGGAGGGAATACGACAAAGGAAAGTTGGTTTTCGCATGATGTTACTGTGCTTCAGACGCTGCTCGGACAGCCGTCATCGCGTGGAAACTACTATGAATGCCGTCACAACTATAGAAGCACAATCATCAGCCAACGACAAGAATAGCAAGGTAAAAGTGATGGCTGCTAACAATAAACACATTGGAGATGGATAAATTAAGATCTGTCATCATATCAGATCACGAAACATTATCATCATATATTTAAAAAAAGTAGTTAAAGTGAATCGCGATGCCACAAGTATGATAATAATATTAAGTTTTCAATAAGGTACTAAAATGATTTGTACTATGACCAACATCTTTCTAAGAATCTTTGATAAACATTGCAAGGACGCTCTAATCGATAACAAGATCAGCTACCACCTGACGTCAAATATTAAACAAGATGTTGGGTAATATGACAGCAAGACAAGGCGAATCAACACCTAGCTTATTACGACATTCAAACAAGGAACACTATCGATGATCCAAAATGTGAAAAAAACTGCGTCGACTGCTAGATCCAGATATCTCTGAACGAACAACTATGGAATATCGTCTCAGTAACTACTGAATTCGAAATAAGACTGCAGAAATAATCCAAGGAAACTTACAGTGTGAGGAATACCGGGCCTAATAAAACAGTGTCTAATCGTGTGCTGCAAGAAAAATAGGAATGAACATAGGACGAAATGATATATGCCGAATGTGCGCCAAATAAGCACTAAGAAAAAGTAGAACTAACGTGACATCTGATAGATACATATTTACATATATATATACATATATATATGTATAATATATGTATCTTATACTTTATATATATATGATATATGGAACCAAAGGCCGACATTTTTGAAAACCGAGTTTCCCTTAACACTGGTATGAATGGGCAACATGTGGTTGCATTAATAACCTCACAAAGAGCTTGTACTTGAAAAAAGCTGTTTATTGTGCTAATGTTTTGACGCCTTCGTCCTTCTTCAAAGCCGCATTAATATAAATGGGACGGATGTCCAGAACAGGTATTTTTTGCGACATTTGCCTCCTTGTACTCATATAGAGCCGAGTCGAATGGAGTAGAAGTGCAACATCGTACCAAAGTTGGAACAATTTTCCGCTCCATTAGATTCTACTCGATGTGACTACAAACATTCACAGACTCAAACATCGTAGATAATAACGGATGTGGACAAAACTCTTCGAGTATTTTTGGGTCAGAAGAAGGTGAATCCGATTAAATTTTAGCCGAAAAAAAGAGTTTTTCACAACAACCCATTTATAACAAGCCCGTCATGCAAGGAATTATGGATTAGTAGATGGTTTCTTTTCTTGATAGTAAATATCAATAATAGAAATTCAGTCTGGATTCCTCATCGCCTTTTTGTACTGCTGGTATTCTTAATAAATGATTACGTTTACTTTTTCCCTTTTCTATTAAAGTTTTAAGTAGCAAAAGCTGAATTATAACAAAAGAAAGGATTACATTCACCGTTATTAATTTTACCCTTCTATGCAGGGAAATCCGAACCAGAGCTCACAGCTGTTCACGGTGCGGATCAGTGAAGCTCTCTAAGAAAACTATGAGTGCCTTCAGGTTATTCAATTTTTACTCCTCATTATGCAATTTTTGCAAACCAATAATACCGTCTAGAAACACACTCTACTAGGTTTTCTTAATGCGATTTCCCTTAGTTTCCCTCCTAGAAGGCCTTAAAATTGAAGCATCAAAAGATTTTAGGGTAATTCAAAGTAGGTTAAATCTTTATTTCGTAATCCTGTTTGAAACTGAGATTTCTAGCACTTCTGCTTGTGACTGCGCTGAAAATAAAAACAAGGAGTCCGGACTCTTCTCACCAATAACAGAAAAAGACCACATTAGAAACGACTGCCTTTCTTAAGACACCAGAGATAGAGAGCATAGAATCATTGAGAAAAATGTAATAGACAAGGTGTCCGAAGAAAAAACACGAAAGGAGAAATCTAACAGCGGCTTAAATTAAGGCGATAGAATTACAGTACGACATTACGCTGCTCACCTGATCCATGGACTGCCGAATTCTTCTTGGCTGCTGGCTCCGCAATATTCTCTACCTTGTTCGAATTACCTCGGCTTCCACTAGCATTTTTCCTTGAGTGTACCCTTTCAGTCTTCTTCTCATTAGATCTGTAGAGAACATTTGACATTCAATGATAATTTATAAAAATCAGAGTGTACTAGGTAAAATATTAAAAATATAGCAAAGAATACGTATCAAACAGTCGGTTTGTCTTAATATTTTCTTAAAATTTCTTTCTTCAAAGGGCACGTATAGCGTAGTGGCCCGAAGCACCCTGCAACACAGCCGTGGAATCGATCCTCGCACCCATGAACCGACCCACGAAGCCTTCCGTCTAACCAGGGTCGGCAAATTGGTACCAGAATTCTCTGGGAGAACAGCAGCACTGGCTCGACACATCGATAGTCCACCGCGAGTTATTGTAACGGCCAGATACGCATTCAATTACTTCTAAACGATGCTTCATGAAGTCGAATGAATGGTGAACCCCTCAGGGATTGATTAACGCTGAGAGCTTTATCCTCTATATTTATTCTTTCTTCATTCGCATACTTGTTTGTTTGTTGTTGGTTAACATTTTTGTTAATGCACACGAACGTGGAGTGCAATGGACCTTCGAATGGGGCTACAATGCGGAAATCTTATTCATTCATAAGTTGTTCTTAAATAGTGGTACAAAATAACAGGAAACTACAAATCGTTAGTACCCCGTTTTCACGCTTGGTCACTCTATAATGCTTTTCTGTTGAAGAGCATTCACTACTCATATAGATTACTCCAATGCTCATAGATTAATGAAAGTAGCACAAATTATAAACCATTAATCAAAGAAAAATCAGATGTGTCACGGAAACCAAGTTTTTAAGGAGTAACTAACTTTCCTTCATTCTCGGACTCCTTGGTGCCACTTTTGGTGGATTCACAAACACCCGAGCGAGAATTCATTGTTATAACGGGTGAGCAGTACCTAAATAAAAGCAGTGTAACTTTCTTCTCCAGTAAAGTTGTGTTTTTCTTAGATCTACGTTTATATTGTTTTTTTCCCTCTTTTAATAACATTGACATTACTCTTGCCATTGCTTCTAGTATTATTACTATTGGACCTTTTCATCACGCTTAGCTCCCCAATGGTTTGCCACTCTATCACTATCGCTATTCTTCCAAAATGCGGAACTACGATGTGACTCAATTTCCAGGACGGATCGGTGACCGGAGGAGTTCGACATCAGCGAGCGGAGGAGTTCGACATTTACAACAGAAGGAATACCTAAGAGTGAACCTACGTCACAGAGATTCCGACCTGACTTTGAACTAAAAACAATAAAAATAAAGTGCGATTCAAAATATAATCCTATTCGTTCCCTCTAAATGAGCGAAAGCTACAGAGTAACACTGGTGCGTGAAAAGGGAAGATGAAAACTTTAATTGTGCCATCTTTAATTCTCCGATTACTAGGAGTTGGCAAACATGATAATGATGAAACGGTTCAAGTACAGAATGGAGAATAAGCAAGTGCCAGTTTATCAACAAAAAACTGTTGAGACAAATTAACGCATCTGAAGACGGTTCTCAGACATAACGAACCAGTGATTTGAACGAGAAAAGGTAATGAAGACAGCATTGAAGATAAAGTGCATTATTGGCCACTATTGTTATTTCAAAAAAGCCGCCGATCAGTCAACGAATCCAGAAACTCCGGAAATCCGGAAACACACGCTCATCTCTTCGGCTCAGCACTTCCTCATCACTCTCGTATACAGCTCCCACGACAGCTCATAGCACAATCCAGTCAAGAAATTTCCGCATTGCCTACAGAGCACGATCTTTTGCCGAAATACAACCAACAAACTTCTACACTAAGATTTCGAAATATTGCTCTCCAGAAAATATTGGGATAAACGCGGCTTCCTCTAGGAACGCTACAGGGTGTTCCAATCAGTTGGCTCTAATTTTGGAATAAGTAATGGAACTCAGGAGAGTCACATCCTATAAAATATACTGCTTCTATTGACGACCAAACCATGTAACTTTGGAAACAATCTATTTTTCTCATGTGGGAAGCGTTGCAACTGACTGCAATAACGGGATAAAAACGAGACAAAACTTTTTTTTAAAAAAGAATTACAAAACTATCATGCTGTTATTTATGGTGCTCTAACACATAGAACCCACAGTTCAAGTCAAGCACGTTAAGAGTGGAAGTGGAGGTAGCTGCTGAAACTATTCATGAGATGACAAAGGGGAATACTCAAAATATTGGTGGAATTATCTGTGTGGCACACTGCAAATCTACCTTCGTGTATAAAAAACTCGTAAAACTAGAAGACTGATTTAACAACAGGTAGGTGTAAATTGAAGCTACCCAGGAAAAACTCATTGTTGAAGAGGTTTACTCAACTAGGAATTTCTGATGTGAATAAGAGAAAAGGTAGCTAACCTATTCACGAGCATTCTGATCTCATCCCGATCTGCTTCGTCGTAGGCTGAAGATGGTGGAACAGTGGTCGGTCGCGACATCAGTTCCCGAGATTTATTTAAATATCGGTTCATAAGTTCCTGGATCGATGACTTACTATCGTTCCCGAAGACGGGCACTGCAATGAAGAGGAAACAATGAAAATTTTGGAAAAATGATGATGAGAATGATGATGACTGAGTGATATCTCTTCCTTTGGATATCCTTAAGGGATGTCTACTTTTTATAACAATAGGATGAAAAAGTCAAGTGTAAATCTTCCATTCGAAACGAAAACGAAGCTTGTGATAAAAAACAGCTGCACTCATGTTTTTTCTCGAACCAGAGTAACAAATACAATACATGCATCATTTGCCTCACTGGCATCACCTGTTTTTCCAGAAATCATCGAATGACTCTAAACGGAACGGTAAACTCTGACCATCGGGTCGGCGGTGTAACTGGTGTACGTTTGCCATCTCATGGGCGACAAAGTCGCTAACGGGTCATATTCACTAGCTGTCGTTAAGAAATATCGCAGTTTCAGACTTCCATTATACTAGTGCACGCAGCAGCACTCTTGATCTATCATCGCTGACGCCAAACGTCAGATTTCTTCCCTCACTTGTTTGACACCTATTGCCTATCATCGCCCTCTCGATAGTGCATTCGATAACGCTTTCGCCATACATCAACACCTTCTACATTTTCTAGGTGCACGCTATTACACTGAGAATTGTAGAACTAAAAGATTAGCATCGGGTCGGCTATTCTTTTTCTTCTCTACTATTTCTTTGACGATCATCTCTGCTACCCAACTCGCTCGCTTCCACCAACTCAGCTCTACGGCCAAATTGTCCAGCACGTTGATTTTTCGTCTGAGATTCACACGCAATGGATCATTAGGAAGTTATTCGTTTCCTCAGAATTTAAGCACTAAAATCGACCAAGAACGCCGTCTGGTTGGTGCTCTATGGTGTGAGAAAGATATTGTCATCGAAGCGATTTATTTGTATCTGCAGTCGCCACATTCCTTCCACGTTAATACATTCTGATCTTCGCATTTCCTACAAGATGATGGTGATAAACAATTTCGGCGAGACACTGTCTCGTTAAACCTCTCTCTTCACGTCACTTATAATACCATTGTGTAGTAATGAGATTCTAACTACAACGATGATACGATGATGAGATATTCGCAAAATTTGGACGCCAGGCCAGATAGAGCCACGATACCCTTTCCGAGGCTCGCGTATTACACACTGCACCACTGAGGCCCTCACTTTGCGTTTCTCTCAGCTAGTTTCTACCTAACCCTCCCATCAGCTCTTAGCTAATAACTAATAACTAATAGCCGACTAATTAGAAGCCTTCATAAATGTACCTCCCTCAACTGAGCCGAACGTGTTTTTAAATAGGTAAAAGTGAGAATAAGTGCTTATAAAGCGCGCAAAACCTGGCAGCACACCAATTACCATTTGGATCTCATCTATCATGCTGAACTCCTTTAGAACTGCTTCATCTTCACGGCGTAGTCGTTCATCGCCAACCAATCGATTTGGTTGAGGATGTCTCTATTAAACCGCTTAGGAAGACTGTTAGTTTCCCGGGCAGTAGTTGACAATATGCCACTTCTCCATTTTTGTACATAAACACGATCCTGCCTGTTTTCCACTAAATGGCAGTCTTGCATTCTGACAGATGGCGTGTGAAAAACAGAGCTAATGTGTTGATGACGAGTGGCGTTTGGTTCTCTATATGATTGAATCCAATCTTATACTGTATCGCTTGGTTCATCAGCAAAGAAATACTCACAGGATTTGTAAAAAAGCACTAGGGCCATGGGTCAATCCTGTTCCACTCCATGATATGAAGACCGATTAAGAAACTGCTGCAGAAGTTGTGGAGAGGCTTAATTGTCATCCCAGATCAGTAGTCATAAAAAGTTAATAATTATGAAGAGTAAAAGATAAGGCAAAGCGTTCGGCTTTAATCAATCTGTGAGGGATGCGCCATCGATTCGACTTCAACAAGCTTTGTTAATTGTGAATGGATACATATCTTGCATATACAGTAACTTGCGGTGGTATACCGATGTATAAAGTCAGTGCTGATATCCTCCTAAACAAGTCCGGTACCAATTTGCCGACCACTGAGCGATGGAAGGCTTGGTGAGCCCACAGAGCGGAATCAAAGCAACGGCCGATCCAATGTGTATTGTAGGGCGCCAATAACCGCTGCACGCACACGCCTTCACTTAATTATAGTTATAAATATCATACTTTTTTTTATCACTGCAACCATCTTTAATCTACTAGCGAAGAAGCGTCAGCATACCTCAATGATGATCGCGGCAACCGCTTCAGTTTCAGTCGTTACTGTCGTTATTCTCTTATTGAGACCTTCTGTTATCAGTTCTCTGTGGAGCTGTGCAAAAACCGACGTAAGTTAAAGCGTACCATTCACTTGCGATATCACATTGGCTTCTCAGCTCAACTGTTCTTCTAAGGAGATGTTAGTTCGTGGTCTTCAGACTCTTAGCTTATTCAGCATTGTCATAAAACCGAAGGTCATGTGTAGCGCTGTAGTTATAGGTGCTCCACAAAACAGTTCCGTTTATTCGATCTGACACTTTAGGATTTCCAAGTCATCCACCTCTCCAGCATTCGCAAACTGATACAAGACTTGTCTGGGATGATAAAACCATTGACTTGGTACCACGGTAGCCCACCGCTAATCATTTTCTGGGCAAGATAGGCATTCAATCACCTCTAACAATGTCTAGTGAAGTCGTTGTGTTTCGAAACCCTCTACGATTGATTAAGACCTTTATCTACAGCACTTTATAATAAGAATAATGGATAAGGAAATTGGATTGCGAATCACCATGAAAGGTGTTTATCGTCATGATAAGCTCTGACAGCAGCCCACCCTACTCGTTCCATTCTAATCCGTGAGCCCCAATGTAAAGTTTTTCAGACTTTGTTCTAGGAACAATCCTACGGTTAAAATTTCCAATGATGACCTTAAAGAATGTATGCTCTTCTCTGTAGAACTTCTCTAAAAACATCACGACTTCGGCTTCGTCATAGCTTAATGTCGATTCATAAATGATAAAGATTGTTAAAGACGGCATTGAACCACATCTCTTCAATTGTGGGCGTTCGATTCGGATTGTAAGTTGTTCCAATAAATCGATGTTCATGTTCAAACTCGTTTTCACGAAAACGCCACTTACTCCTCTGTCGTCGCATGCTCTTAGGAGTAGTTCTTCTCTGGTTTCGGAGCCCGTGTTGATTGGAGGGCGTCATCTCGTCTCAACCAGTCCGAGGACTTTTTACCTTATCCTTCTTCCCTACATTATCAAATCAAACTCTATCGAGGAAAGTGTGGAAATGGTGGAAATGAGTGTGCATTTTAGGTACGCCACCCCAGTCCTACGATCTTTAGACAGCCTGGAATGGCTCTTAGGCTAGCGGAACCTTTTCTTACACGTCCTTCTCAATGCTTTGTGCGGACTCCAGCATAATTTTTGTTTTTTCACAGTTTTGCTGTCTTGCAAATTGTACTCCACTGGAGTTCCGAGGTGAGCCTGGCCAAAGTCTGCCCCACGTCGTTACCATCACAGGCAGTCGCTCGCCGTTGTGAATTACAGCAAAATTCGTCACCGCGCGAGTAGTTTTATACCAGGATGCTGGTGGATCTTGCTATTGGTGGTTTATTCTTAGCTAGGCTTCCTGATGGAAACGCCAGACTCTTCTCAGTTCGGGAGACCTTGCCGGAGGGACGAACTCCACACCGTACACCGCTGCCTGGCAACCAGCAACACCTCCCAGCCACGATTAGGTGGTAAACCGTTGGGAGAGTTTCGTAACCGCTACCTATATTCGTCCATATCGCTTGGCTGCAGGCTTTTAGGTGAATTGGCTCGTAGAATACATTCCTCACAAGCAAGAGCACAACCACGCACGTACACATGAACACGTACACACGTATTCCCGCAAATGTGCGAGGTGCGAGGAATATATTGGAGAAACGGGTGGACCACTTTGTGTCCGCATAAAAGAACACCTAGATGGAAAAGCTAAAATCCGTCTTAACACTACTCTAGGTACGCGTAGGGCACAAAAGCACAACGGCGATGATTTCGACGTGACTGTGCGGATCCTAGCGCAGGAATCAAAAACATCAACGCGCAAAACTCTTGAGGCGTTTTGGATAAATTTCAAAAATCCAAAGATGAACCAGAAAGACGAATGTCCCATTATCACTCGTGACCTGGCGCCCTATTTCAAAATGATATTTTGACCCCGGGGCGCGTCTTGCTCGCGACTCCACATGAACTACGTGTGGGCCGGTCCCGCACGTAACATCACGGTGAGTGGTCTTTCTGTTCAATACGGCGTGTATCTGAAAGTTCGATCTTCATTAACACTTTAACCTTTCTTTTCCACCGAATAATAAAAATATTCTAATATTAAATACGTCCAGGCTCTGAGGAAGGCGAAGTCGCCGAAACGTCAGCCATCGATCAATAACATCGAGAACAACGACAACGACAACGAAGATCTGCACCAACCTCGCGTCAGCTTAAGCAGATCAGTTTATAAGATCACATGAATAAATATAGCACGATCATACGTAGGATGGATTTGTGGTCTCATTGTACGCTCCACTCATGCTAAACGGAATGAATGTCTTTAGTGGTTCCTTTTACGTCTACCTATGTCGGTAAATCAACATGACGAACGACTTAGTTTTAGAGTTGAGTAGGAGAAAACGTGAAGCTTGCGAAGCCTATAAGAAGTAGTGAAGAGAACAAAGAACACTCAACTCCATGTCCATCTTTTCGATTTCACAATTAATCCCGCCTTAACGCACGCGTCGAAAAACCTGGTCGCTACGCAAGCAGGATGAAAGATCAGCGCTATTGAACGAGCAGTCGAAAGGACGATGCTAGGAGTATCCCGTTCCACACAAGTAAAGGATGGGATCCGAAGCTCCGACCTGCGTCAACGATCAAAAATCAAAGATGCCGTTCTATACGCTAAAGCGTCGAAAATAAAGTGGGCCGGACATATGAACGCCAACCGATGGACAAGAACCATTAGTAACTGGATTCTTGGAATACCAAATATACTGCAGGGAGACCAGCGATCCGATGATCAGAGTTCTTTACGAAAACCCTGGAATAAAAGAATGATGATGCTCATCGAGTCTCTAGAACGAGCAGAACCCACTGGGCTACCTTGCACGCGACAGGGAAAACGGAAGATTTACTGGGGCCCAGTCGAGTTACTCGACGATCAATGGGGCTGCAAATGATATAGGTGATACCTTCGTTTCTCCTCACGACTTTTGTGCTACTTTTATAAAGACTGTTGGCGAAAATCTTCAGTGAAACAAAGGTCAAGGTGTTCATGACAAAGGTGCCCGAAGTGACACTCTTCCTTTAAATCGAGTACGCTCTTGAGACCTTAGGATGGAAATTCTATTTCTGCTTCTTTCGCGATGTCAAGTGTGCTCATACAAAGCCCTAATCTAAAACACTTTATTCCATCGTCGAGCAACCTGTATGGAAATGAAATTGAAAACTAAAATATAAAAAAGTTATATAGTGCAGGCAAAATAGAAGTGCACGCAAGCTGCTAAAAGTATGAAATACAGGAAGCTTTTCTCAAAAATGGTGAGGCTTACAAAATATTACTTGACCTTCGATTAGTTAAATTGTTGTTTTTATAAGTTATGACTAATATGGCGTTGGTGCTTTACAAGACTGGCTTAATTTTCAAGAGCTGTTCTTCTTTAACGGAAACATGAGGTTGGTGTTACAGCATTTATTAATACAGATTAGCCGCCGTTTGCGCGGTTTCTCTCTTCTTAAAAGTCTGGAAAGGTCGAATTAACATGAATTCTACTCAGCCAAAGACTTCCATAACCTTAACAGATAAAACTAAACACACAAATTTGCATTCTTTCTTTGATGAGCTTACACGAGGTTGATAATGATATTTATTTTCGGCCAACGTTTCGACGTCTTTGTCTTCCTCAGAGCCGATGATCCGAGTCGATGGTCCTCGCTTGTTATTTGTCTCTACGTGGCAGCTTCGCCTTCGTGTCGAGTCAGGTCTTCTTCGGTGAGCCATCTCCTCGAATGAGGCATCCTTACTCAGTGATGCCCTTTTATACACGATGCTGATGGTCGATATAATTATAATATCCGGTGATAACAATTTGTTTTTCTTCCGGGCATACATCATTGCGCACATCGTGCAGAAGTCAGTGTGATAACAAGCGAGGACCATCGACTCGGATCATCGGCTCTGAGGAAGACGAAGACGTCGAAACGTTAGCCGAAAATAAATATCATTATCAACCTCGTGTAAGCTCATCAAAGAAAGAATACATATTGAATAGTGATACCGAGGTTCAAGGAAAGTCGGTTCCGAAATACACAAATTTGCATTTGCATAATAAACGGCTTCCCTTAAACACCAATGTTTCTTCGTATTTTTGTTGAGCAAACGCGAAGTGTTACTATTCTTTGTTCACGATTAAGCTGACGTTTCGGCGAATTTCGCCTTCTTCAGAGCCGCTTTCTATGAGGTTTCCACGTGTAATGTATAATGTATGTAATGTATGTTTGTATGTATGTTTGTATGTATGTAATGTATGTATGTTTCTATGTATAATGTATAATGACATTATACTTCCACGTGATTTCTGTGCGGTTGGTCTCTATGTGACATACTTAGTTGAAACCTCATAGAAAGCGGCTCTGAAGAAGGCGAAATTCGCCGAAACGTCAGCTTAATCGTGAACAAAGAATAGTAACACCTCGCGTTTGCTCAACAAAAATACGAAGAAAATCACTTGATCAATGCCGAGGTTAATAGAAAGTCGGTCGTACCAATGTTTCTTTTTTGTTGTAAGTCTTCCAGTTAATTGGTTGGGACTATCCGCATAGAGTATTACATGGGCGAGGAATCTGCCTGGCTCAGGTTACAGAATCAGCCTGAGGTACGGCGCGACTTTACGTGTGACCATAAGATACTTATCCATTGGTGGATTTTTAGGATTAATCCGAGACGCTTCGAGAGTTCTACGCACTAGTGTCCTGGATTTCTATGTGAAGATAGTGATTTTTACTTGTTTATTTAAACGGACGCAGAATGCTCTAGTTGTTTCGCCAACGTATTAGTACGCGCACGAGGGTAATGAATTCCGAGGCTGATGCAAAGTCCGTCTTGAAGCTGTTAGACCAATATTTTTTCCTTCTTTTCCATGAAGCTTGTGTTTCGAACACGAAAAAAGTCGAACACGAACACGAAACAACCTCGATTCCAACCACTAAAGCGGGTTTACGAATATCCTACTTTGGTTCTGAGCGTTACAGACATTAGGTTTCGTTTCCAGTCTTTTCGAAATTTACGCCTATGCATCTTTGAAACTTCATAGAAATTATATATTTGTGCATACATATCTATAAATATATAAATATATACACGGTTAAAGCGAGAAGACAGTTTTGCCGAGTTCGCAATTTCCCAAATATTCAAATAATCACCTTCACTTGTCTAAAAAGCAACTTCAGCCGTCATACATTAAAAAAGAACCCAGAGAAAGATTTCGTGAGCCAGAGAAAATCTGGATCTTCGTAGAATAAGAGGAATCGTACCTCTGAGGCAAAGATCTGTAAATTCTATTGGTTTTTATTCCACGCTGCATATTTAAGACTTAGATTTGTTGGTTCAAGATTGAAAGTGACAATTATTTACACGCCAAATGCGCTGTACTTAATTCATATCGGGTGCTATGTGGCAATAAATCACATCCTCGATTAAGGTAGACGAAGCTACCATCGACTAATGTCATCTCGTTGAACCCAAGATGGTAATCCCAACATTCCCACATCACTAGAAGGGTAGACGTAAAAGTTGCGATAAGATCCGATTGAATCAGAAATTTTTCGATGCAAAAAAGACTGATTTTTTAGTGAATAAACAAAACGGTGTAACCTCAATCTTCAAGTGTACAGACGTTGGAATATTATATGAGTAATGGTTTCTAAACCCTCTTAAAACCAGTTCTTATGTTTGAAACTCGACAGTGAAAGCAAGCGGCGTTAGTGTGTTTCATTGCTATCACTTCATTTTAAACATTTACATAACCCATCTCTATGATCGCCGACCACTCTAACCTGGTACTAAAAATGGAAAGATGTCTTACCATAGAGTGCTTTCAGCCGTTCATTGATCATTCGTTGCCTCATTCTGGCCTCAATGCGTCTAGTAGCCGATTCCAGAAGCAACACGGACGGTCCTACTGCGCATGGATTTGTGACGGTTCTGCAATAACACGAATTCAACTTGACCTGGTTCTCTATTTCCCATTTATGGGTCCCACTATTATTTCTATAGATTTCAACTCATTGCCTCTCTATATGTTTCGTTCTCTATTGGAGTAATATGGGTACAACTATTATGTGTATGTAGAAACATTCCGGTCTTTTTTCCCTACGTTTTGATATAGGCTAAACATGCTTCATAGTAAGGTATAGTCCCAATGTCTCCACGTTATCATGTTTCCCTTACAATAAACGCGCTGCAGAATCAGGTCAGGGATATAGCTCAGTAGTAGAGCGCTTCCTTCGCATGATAGAGGCATGGGGAATTGAACCTCTAAATGGTAGAGAAAACTCTCTATAGAGCATGAGTAAACAGTGCAAGGTTATGCAACTCTTATATATGTGATTGCTGGTTTGATCTCATAGGTAAGAAAAGCACAGCTCTAGCACTAATGGTAAAGGAGCAACATGAATCTGGTAGAGGTGAAATATAGCATTGACGAACAGCAGAAACCTTGTTCCTTTATCCTACAACTCGGTCACCTCAAGGAATTTAAATTTAATCAAATAAACATTAGATGAGAAGAAAGAATAGTTTGCAAGAGGAAGCATCTAAGCTATGAGGAAACCGTACTCAATTTTATTACCGCAAAGTATGAACGGAATATGAGAACAGTAACCACGTCAATCTCAAACACTGATTGACATCGTTAACCCGCATTCTTTCCTCATTCATCCTGACGCTTCACGAGACACTTGAATTTCAATTATTAGAGTGCCTAAGGTGACTCAAGAATTACTGCGGGGTAGCCCCAGAGGATACTCATAATCTTCTACTGCAGGGATGAATGATAATAAAAAAAACTCCCTTCCTCGCTCGGAATGAACAATCTGTACGGTAAAGAAAGGGAAATGCTAGGATGCTGTTAACTCCACGCGCAAAAATCAATAAAGTGTTATATGACTAGTTTCCTCTATCGCAGCCTCAGAAACCAGTCGAATAGCATGTAATTTTTCTACTAAAACCACGATTCATAATATTTCACAACACCGTTGAAGAGAGGAGTATACGGATTTCCCGTCAATGGAACAACTATGACTGCTGACTGGATCCAATTCCCTACTATTCATATAAAGGAAGGACCCACGTTTGAAACAGATTTAAAGTGAAAAATCCACGTTATCCTAACAAATTTCCACAAAAAATATACTGTACCCAATATAGATACGATTAAGAAGACCTGTCTAGGAAAAGTATTTGAAAATACCTCACGTTGGGGCTCATAAAATGTAAGTAAATGGAAGAAAGCGAAAGCCACCTCTATCTATTATGTTGCTGAACACAAAATCTGGTACACTACTTTGTATAATCGCTTTTTCCAAAAGCCGCTTGTTTTTGTTGAACATAGAGGTCACATTTATGAGCGCCGCCGGGTGAGTATGGCTCATTCGAGATGCTCAACTGAGGAAGATCCAGCTCGATGCGAGATGAAAACACTACATCGAGAAGACGAACAACTGTGGACCATCGACAAGGATCATCGGCCCTGATGAAGACGAAGATGCTGAAACGTCAGGCGAAAATAAATATTACTTATCAACCTCGTGTAAGCTCAACAATCTAAACAAATGTGGAGGTCACATATTGACAGTACCACAACCAAACCAGCTGCACACGTCTTTGGATATCAGTACCGCAGTGGCATGTGTTGTCATCAGCACAGGAATAATACTGACTAATTGAAACAAAATCTCAACACACGTTCAATCTACTTTTTCCATACCACTTTTTCTCTCATTTTCAATTTAGTTATACTCAATCGGATCTTCTTGAGAAAACTGTCTGTTTGCCTACGAAGATATTAACAAAACGGATGCACCAAGTCCTACTAATGTAAGCTGGCTTTCATTTAGCTTCGGTATGAATGATCAAATGTGTCGGGTTCGCACAACTTGTGACGACAGACCGTCCAAGTATCCAAGTATGGATGATCAACGAACCTTATCTCATCGATAAGCTAACACGAGTTTGTTTCCAAATAGACTATCGACTCGGATCATCAGCTCTGACGAGGATGAAGATGTCAAAACATTAGTCGAATAAAGATTTCGTCGCAATCTCACGTTAGTTGACCAATAAAATGAGGTACACTGTGTTTTGATTGAAATTTACTGTGTAATTCCATAAATCCCAACTTTTCTACAAAAGTGGTTGCAAAGGAAGGAAGGTGAGCAAGATATATGGATCTTCAGGGATTCCTAGTACGATGAACGACTCGCGTACAGTCACGAAGTATATCGAAGTGTCAGCAGAGCGCAAGATGCGGATTCGTAGGACGGACACTCGCCGAGTTGAAGAATCTTTTCAACTGAATACGGCCGGAAGTGGTTACCGATGCGCTGTACAACCAAATGGTTACAACTACCCAGCACTCTTATAGAAGTATTACGAGCTATAACAGAATAATAGTAGAGTTCCCGTTGAGTGGCGGTAAATTCTCAGCAACTAAGAATGATTGAAATAGAGCTGAATTCGTCGACTAGAGATTTTACAAAGAAGAATTCTTCTTCCTAACCTTTATGCAATGCAGTCAATACAAATGACGTTGACCAGAGTATAGCATCGATAAACGAATAACATTTCGGATAAGATCAATCTAGCGAGTGCAGTGAAGGAAGAAATCCTTACCTTTACGAATTCAATGTTCTGTCTGAGATAGTAGTTTGCAAGTAGGAACAGCGTGTGGTCATTGTTACTCCTGAGAAAGCAGTCAGCAGCCCAGGGTGTGGGAAACGTTTCTTCACAGGTCAGTCAAACTATCAAATTGTCAAGAGTAACATGCTAGTAAAGTGCAAAACTTCCTTTCCACCTATGTTTACGTTTGTAAATACTCTGAATTTTAACAGGAGCGTTATACTATTTGAAATAAATGTCCTATCTGAAATATTTGTCGCTAAATGTGCTAATCCGCTGTGGTCCTTACCAGCTGGAGCACTCTAAAATCGTTAAATAAGTGCTTAAAAACATGCTTTTTGCTAGCTGTCGCTTCAAAGGATAACAACACTAATCGTTCCAAATTTCTTTTTTGTATTCTTTCTTTGATGTGCTTACACGAGGTTGATAATGATGTTTATTTTCGGCTAACGTTTCGACGTCTTCGTCTTCCGTTCTTCTTTCTTTTTTGTGTTACAGCCCACTTGATACCAATATCCTTCTTATTTTTCTTTCAAGACTAAACGTGCGTTCGTAATGTTTTTTACTTTTAGCATTCCCTAAAGAGGGATTAAATCTTGGCTACATAATAGTACTCGCTTCGATACTCGTACTGACACTTTAATTTCTTCTTATTTCTTTACCCCCTCTGAATTCCACTCTACTATTTCTTAGTCCTTTTATTTACTGCTTGCTTTTTTTAATAGCGGGGTATATTGCGAAATATAACTTCAATGATGCTGAGATATTTGCAAAACTCCGGACCGTAGGTGTCTATGGTGGGGAACGAACTCGCTATTGTCCTTTCCGGGGAGTAGCGCGTTCACCACCACACCACGCGGCTCCTTCGTTTCGCCTGTCTCTCAGCTATTTCTATCAATCTTTTCCGCAGCAATCACCTGTCAGCGGGATTGATCTGGGGCGCCCAAATGTTATACCTTTTTATTTTCTGCCTGCTATAATTTCGCGGCAGGGTACTAAGCGAAATACAACCACAACGTTGCTGAGATATTTGCCCCGGAAAGGACAATAGCGCGTTCGCTCCCCACCGCAGGCACCTGGGATACGGAGTTTTGCAAATATCTCCTATTTCTGTTTTTCAGCTTGATAATCTAATGTGAAGAACGCCTGACGCGCAGAGGTGCTGCAGACATGGTCAGCAGTTCGATCCAGCGCTCTGGGCTAAAACAACCTTCATTCTTAGCCCTCCTCTGCATTGTAAAATTCTTACCAGACAGTCATTAAAGATAAACATGGGAGCCAAAATCATTATATAACCCAGATGATATTCATTCAATCACCTCCACAATGCTTGATTAAATCGAATGAATGACGTATGCCTAAGGGATTGATCAAAGCTGAACGCTACGCGTTTCGAAATGCATATCGAAAGTTTAACGCAAATGGTCTCATCTCTTTTCTCTGCTCTATAAAGCTTTATGAAAATTAACTGTTTACTGAGCACTTTCGAGAACGATTTTTCCGGAGAAACTTCGTACAGCTACTCCACAGTTTCTTTCTTGATTTTAAACTTTGACATAGTAAACTGCGAAAAAAAAATATTGGTAATTATTGATGGAAAACGTCTGGGTATAATTAAACACGGTATCATAACGATATTTGGAACGGGCAATGCATCTACATGATGAAAGAGACATTAAAGAGTTGGTTGGAATGGAAACTAGTCGAGAAGGCGCTTTTCGACGTTAAATTCCAAGACAACAAGCTGCGCTAGATTGACCATTCAGCGTTGCTAATATATGTTGTTCATTCTGTTATTTAGCTAACATGGAAAACTTTGAACATCCGTTTACTATGAGGAAACCTCATTAATAACAATGGATTTCATTTGTAACACGACAAATGTGAATCGTTGCCCATTTTTTCATTCAACAAATTATAGCCTGCATACAACATGGCATAGTTATATAGTCCGGGTTGGCTGGAGGTTAACACACTGCATTAAGAAAATCTGCTTTTTCTTCCCTTTCCCAAAAACTTTTGAACTGGGTGTTCGCTGTGCTTCTCTAGTTTTATTTCAGCTGCCGGAATCTGCAATCCTGCGGAGATGGGGAAGTCCTACGTTAACATGACGAGTTATCGCACTAGATCTGGAGTAGCATACGAGCTCGAGAATGCAAGAACTGGCGAAAGCACTCCACACTCATCACTCCACCATCGACTTCCTGACTGCTTGCATGAGAGTGCTATTTGTATAAGTGACACCAAGCTGCTTCTCAATCGCTTACCACTTATTGCTAGGACGATGCAGAAAGAATAGCTTCTTTTAAGCAGCAACTTTGACGTGCATTAATTGGGCACAAACAGAATCATGCCAGTAGAAATAAGGAAATTTATACTTGACACAATTCTGCAAAAATGTACTAGTTCATTTATTCACTAGTACAAAAGTTTGATGTCTAGAAAAGAAGACGTTTTCAACAGTGGCCTGGTTGTGGAAGATTTTTCCATCGAGTAGTTGTAGAAATACGTGAAGAAGGTTGAAGTGCAATGAGCATGGCGAACTTTGGCAGGAATATTAACACTTCGTCCAATGGCTACAGCGCTAGTTACGCAATTCCTGTGTGATGGGCGCTGACAAGAAACTACGGCTACGAAGAATTGTTTAACAGTTCCATCTTTCCACTGCAACGAACGACTTCGTTTGCTTTATGCGAGCCCATGTTCTATTGCAAGTTACAACGCAATCTAGAAATAGGTCGCATTTGTTACGAAAAAAAGTCGAAGAGCAAACTTCGTGACGACAAACTCTTTGCTTTTAATTCACTCCATGTGGCATCGTTTTATCGAGATTTTCCAGTTTCTTAGTGGCTTTCGAATGGCTCACGATTGCTGAACGGTGAACAACTAAATTCTTCCACAACCTATGTAGTACTTTTTAACGGGTTCGCTTAGGTCATCACCTTTAAATGTCCTTCAAACACAAATCTCGGAAGCAACACTTTTCAAACGAATTGCACACTAGTCGTCGGATGCCGTTTTCTCCATCATATTTCGACTACATTTAGAGTTGCTTCCACAGAGTTATGTCCAGCTTTGAACTAATAAAGCAAGGCGGAACGGCTTTTTGTTTGTTCTGAGAACATTTCAATCGGCATCGCTCTAAGTGAAGGTTAGAAAAAGTATTACCCTGAAAATACTTAAGAGTAAATCATGGAATGATTTCTAACAACTAGTGATATTAATTAAAAGAAAGTATTGAAGCAAAGTTCACAACGACAAAAACGGCTATTCGTCTAATCAGAACCTAGTAGAATGCAGAACTCTGAAAGCATTTGTTCACAAAAAGACCCAGGTGCCTAGAGATATGAGTATTCCTGTAGTATACGAATTGTATCGCGCACATAACAGCTTCTCTAACCACCTGGCACGTTAGCGCAAGCACGTCGTTACCTTCGTTTTTTTGTCCACAGCGCCAGATCCACCACCTTAGCATAGATCACCTATCTTTTGCCAACATTCACCTTACAAATGACAAAAATTAGCAGACAACTACGAATGGATGAAGAAACAAAAGGATCGATGAGGATCTATTCTCGAATATAAAAGAGCAATTAATAATCCACTAGAAATTGACCATTAAGTTCTGGAAGAAACGCTCTGATAAATATGATCAATGTCGTCAACTTCGCTGGAGAATGTACTCTATAAGAAACCTTTGATGCCATGATGGCATGTCGGTGTGCTGATGCCGTTCGACGTTGGAGTTCAGCACAGGTGCGGGAACAGTGATGGCCCTCCCGTAGGTGCCGTATCGACGACGGGTAGCCATTCTGAAGAACTTCAAAATGTTGGCATACGATAGGAACGTATACTATAAAGGTCCATACGATAACGCTACAATATCAAAGCTCGGCAAAGAAGCCATTCAATTGTTTGAAAAGCGATTGATATTCAAATAAACATCACCAAAAATTTATAACTGGCGCATACCGAGATCGAGCTGTTTTTGCAAGCAACCTATCACTCTTCATTTTTAATCTAAGGCGGTTGTAGTGGAGTGTAAAAAGGTGACACCCGCGCAGAATGGTCGATGGCTCGACCCTCAATTTCCAGCTGGCTTTAGCCACAAAACACTGAGTGGCCTATTGAGCCCATAAAGGAACTAGGAAAAGAAGAGTTTCATCTCCATGAAATGAATCATATTTAAATCACATATATTCTTTTGCCCTATATGTTTACGTCCCATGATGCTCTCGGATTCCTAAAAAAAGTTTTCATAAAAATAGTTGGATTGGCGATCTATTGAAAGTGATCCCTCTAGTAATGAGTACTCAAGATCGGTGACGGAAAAACTTGTTTCTTCTTATTTGTCACATTTGCATAGCATTTAGGCTCTTCAACGTTAGTAGCAGTGAAATCATGTACACTCTGAAAATAATACTCAGCCAATGAAACGAGAAAATAACACTGTGTAACTTGTGACAACTCATGAAATCCTATCACAAATTCAGTCGCTAAACAATTGCATGCTCGTGGAAAACGATGTGCAGTAGTATTTTCAAAGGCAAGAACTTCCTCTACGCAGTTTAATCGGGACTGGGAAGATATTTTATGAAGGAATGGTGGCTCATTGAACGGCCCGGAGGCGGGACGACAAAGCCGTCAGCAATGAGTGTGGTGCTTGAGATGTGGTGTTGACTCTGGCCGATGCACAGCCGACTTCTGTCTGCCACAGTTGAACCACACATACATACATACACACACCCACACACATACATACATACACACACACAAACACACCTGTGTGCATAAATGTGTATACACAAGCATTTTTCCCCGCATATATATTTATATATGAGATTCTGCCAATTAGTCGAAGACAGTTTAACCAAGAATCCCGGTCAAATCATTGGAGGTAAAGTCTCTGTGAACATTTGTAGTCTGCTTTGCTCCAGATTGTGCTACACTTTATCAGAGAAAAAGAATCGCTTGCTTGGTACAAACTAGATATTGAAGAGAGAGGCATGTGTTTCTGAAGCCTAGCTGTAGGATCAAGTTTTTTCTCGGAAGAGGAGCAACTGTGTGGAGAATCTTAGTTTTTTCACTGTTCTCTTTTCGAAAACATTATTGTGGGGCTTTACCGTATCATATACAACGATTTTCATAGGATCAAATGATTATCGATAGAGGCTCCTTGCGATTCGACTACCCTATGAATTTTGTATATTTTTAGTATGTTTCTCTTGTATTTGCGACTATAATAGTTTTTCGTTTCATTGCGTTACGCTTATTCGTTAATGACGAACAATGATGTAGAGCAGAGAGTTCGGCCTCTCTTGTTTCTCTCCTGCAAGAGTGGCAGCAATGATGGGAAGGAGCTCGACAATTTTTAGTTCATACAGAAGCCTATTGTTGAGTGAACCTATGTCATGTCAAAGGCCAGCGAGCTATCACTGGATACTTTATCGCCGAGAACTGTAAAAATAAAGTGTGTCATAGTGAAAGTGTAATGTTGTTCGTGCCCCACGAGCGGGGCGGGCGGAACCCATGTAGCACCACTTGTGAGCGATTGGATCGAATGACATTTTATTACTGTCTACTCTGGAATAATAAGTAATGCAGTATTTTTATGTTGTAACGCCTCCGTGTTTAAATATCCAGTACTCGGTTTTCGTTATCCGTTTTCTGTAGTCGTTCCGAAATTCGTTCTATTGGAAAAATGGACGTGATTGATAGGAATGAAGAAGATGTCTTCAAAGGACAACTTTCCAAATAGTGAGCAACCGTTCATATAAACAGGAGTATTTGTCTTTATGCCAGGACAGTAAAACGCCAACATATTTCCGGGTCAATGTAGATGTGCCTCTCTCGGGTTAACGTCAAGGACAGAAAAGAAATGAAGTTTGGAACGCCTACAGTGTGACCTTCTTAAACAGTACCGCTACGAAACGCTTTATGAAGAGGAGCAGGAATGAGAAAACAAAAGATATCTCGGATAGGCTGTTGAAATATTTACATAGCTACTGATTAAATGAGTCGTGTACTTTCATAAAACTGAATCCCAGCTGTACCTCCAGGTTTTGTCTGTAATGCAGTTTCTTGGAAATTCTTTGTTTACAACCAGAATTGCGACGGTTTTCTTATGACAACAGCCGAAGTAAAAATGTTTAGTGACATTTGCTCAAATGTAGACAAATTTTCGAGGGCAGAAGGATTGTTAACTAAACGAACGTTGAGAACGGACCAATTGTTAATTGGCCTTGTTCAAAGGACTCGTTACCCTTCAAAACTTCCCTTCTCAAAAGCACTAGGGCACGCGTTATGCTGTTTAGACGTCCTGCCTGCTTAATTCAAAAAGTAGTTTAAACCACTCATTGGATCGCAGCGATTTACCTCTACTTTATAAAGACGCTACACAAACACGGAGATTCTACAATTTCATTGCTGAGTTAATGAAGATAATCCTTTGTTAAGCAGTTGTTTGGCCGTCCGTGTCTCATCTTTAGGAGTGGTTCTTGGGGGATAAAATAAGCCTTGTCACCTTTTCTCACAAGTGACCTTATATCGGGAAAGTGACACAATCAGCCTACCTAATACAAATGAGTCCAATTAATATTGCGTGGTTGCTCTCTCTAAGTGTAAGCAAACGGGAGGTGAACGATTGGCAAAAACGAGATGCTGCATTACTCAGCCATTCAGATACAACAGCGTGAAGATATGTACTATGTTCATCTTAATATTATATTTTATATATAATAGCGTGAGCCAAACAATTGGAGACTGCGATTGTTTAAACTGAGAAAGTGTCGAGCAATTGCTCAGCAATTGCTGCTTTTTTTCTCGGTAAATTAGTAGAGCAACATAACGAAGCTTAGAACTCACTGAAAATTTCATTAAAAAAGCATAACCATGTAGTCAAGGCTCAAACTGAACGGGTAAAATCAGCATTGAATGCATTCTGCTTCAAACTAGCGCTTCACTCTTTAGAGCAGCTCGAGAAGGGCTAGGTCATTCTGCATGGAATGCTATAGAACATTCCCATCGGTTCTACGTTGTTCGGCACAGCGTCAGCAGATGGCTGTGAAACTGCCAATGTTTGTACTCGAAGGCTTAGCTGGTTCAACATCATCTCGAAGTGACAACCAGAAATCATTCAGCATTTACGTCCACACCCACCGCGTACAACAGCTGCACGGTTTCACCGAACCTAATGAATCCTTCTTTAAACGTTCTCAACATTTAGTTGATTGATTTGATGTGAAATTGATGCTCAAAATGAGATTCTAAGGCTCTCCCTTTCAGCTATATTCAACTGTATGTGTGAACTGAAAATATATCATAATTTGTTGCCCATTATTCTTTCTTTTTCTGTGAATTCCAGCATAAAAAAGCATAAAGCTCTCGGGGCGTTGATCAATCACTGAGGGATGCGCCATGCATTTGACTTCATTAAGCATCGTTTGGAGGTGATTGAATGCATATCTGGCCTCTTTAATGACTTGTGGTGGCGTACCGATGCATCGAGCCAGTGCTGCTATCCTCCCAGACAAGTCTAGTATCAACTTATCAACCCCGGGCAGGGGAGACGGAGAGCTCGGTGTGCCATGGGTGCAGTGAGCGATTCCACGTGTGTGTTGCAGAGTTCCTCCGACCACTGCGTCACACGCGCCTTTTTCAATTAATTCCAGCATATTCAAAAATATATAGGGTGTTCGAATGCAACAAAAAAGACGCCTCACTAATCTCTTTCCGCTATGACGAACTCCGTAGATTCTAAAAAAAAACGCACAATTTCGAGATGTTGTTTCCCAGTGCTGAGATTAAAAATATTTTAACAAGAAGCGTTTATATTAAATTAATTGGTCGCAATGGTGAAAGAAAATCCAACAGCAGTTTTAGTGTAGAAATATTGTGTTGTTTATTGAGAGTCAACTAATCTGAACTGCGAAGGTTTCCCTCCTAGAGGAAAACGGAGCAATTAGGAGGCTTTTGCGTTAAGGTTAGTTGTGTATAATGTACTCATGGTTTTCACAATATGTCTTTAAGTAATTACATTCCATTAAGAACGCACACGCTTTTATGGAAACGCTTCGTGAGCCGTGCGAACGTCATCACACTTTTCATTCGTTCTTTCGCTCTCGACCATCATGGAAGGTGATGGTCCTGTCTAACACGGTCTTAACCGATAACGCGCGCGCGATGTTTAGCGCTAGTAGAATACGAGCAATTTTACGTCGGCTGCGGACTTTCTGCGTTTTTTTTAGGCAATAAAAAATAATTTCGTCTTAAACAGAAGGGTCTCGAGGTTGTGGTCATGATGGAATTGTATAAGAAGTTTTGGCTTATCGTGCTGTGGATATGAATGACATGTATGACACTATTTATACTGTGTTACTTTAACCTACCATGCAAGTGCATTGCTGCCGACATTTAGAAGTATTTCGCAACCTAGGTTGAGTGTATTCCGGTGTTTTTATATCTGCCACTACATACAATTCTCATAGTGATTAAACTGAAACAACTGCTAGCTGTAGGTCAAATTACCAGTCAATGAACTCTTTCGAAAGCTTTTTGTAAATCATTAAGTGTAAAGAATGGCTGTGCCGTTCCCACGCCCTCTATTTTTATCTGCTTTCGGTTATCTATCGAATCAATATACATAGCACGCAAAATTATAGAACATAAACATGGGCTAAAAATGGGTATCATAACATCAATATCGTCCTCCCGGCGAGCAATGGACACAACCGGGTCTGACTGATCCGACGCGGGTCCATGTCTACCGAAGCTCTCATCACTTCAAGGTTTCAGAAATGTTACTAAACTAGTCTGGTACAAGCTCAATCTTTCCAATGCACGCAGGACGCAGGACAGGAGCAAGGCTATTTCAAAACTCGATGGAGGATCGACCTCAGCATGATTCAACGATTTTCATGACGATGGCGAAAAAATCCTCAAGCAGCAGTTAAGGCCACGCTCAAAGATAGTTTGAGAACTTTCGTTTATAGTCTATGCCAGGAAACGAATCGAATTCAAGCACTGGGATCAACTCAGTGCATGTGTTCTAATAATGGATTTTCTGAACCCTCTGATATCATATGTCAGTGCAAAGCTTAGTTTATTCGTTCTTGCTCAGCATAATTTAATTATAATACTACTTGTGTTTTTGACAAATCCTAATCGTTGGAATTTCAAGTCTCGGAACAGCAATTTCGGCAAGATTATTCTATGAATTCAAACTCGAACATTCACAACCCAAGCAACTCAAAACATCAATAGACTATAAGACTAATCAATGTTATCGAAGGTGCAGCCCAACGTTGGTTTCAAGGATTTCGTCGTGGTGAATTCGATTTTGGTGATATAGGAGGTCGCGGACGTCCTTCTAGTGACAACGATGAATTGAAGGCTTTAGTGAAAAGCATATACGTGCACAACGATTCGAATACTTGCAGAGGAACTCATTGTAAGCATCGTAACTGTTTTGCAGCATCTAAAGAAATTTAGATAGAAGAAACTCAGCCAGTGGATGTACGAATTTCCGACATGTTGTGCTACTGACATGGCAAAAGATGAACTGAGAAACTCTGTTTCATTTACCATACTCGCAAGACATCCCGCATACCGGCTACCACTTCCTCAAGTACCTCCATAACCTCCTTCGTGAAAGCTTAACCAGAAACTCAAATGTGGTCGAAAACGTTCAGCGATTAGTCACCTCGGCAGGGTCTCCCTAGCTGAGAACGAGTCTGGCGTTTCCATCAGGAAACCTAGCTAAGAGTAAAACAATACCAGGATCCACCACCGTCCTGCTATCAAAGTCGCGTGGTGGCAAATCTCCCTCTGAGCCACAAGGGCTGCGACTGGCCATGGTGGTGAAAACCTGGTGCAGACTTTGGCCAGGGTGTCCTCGAGATTCCAGGGAACCATAATGGCTTAACCAGCAGATCTCAGAAAAATGATTACATTGGGGGTCGCACAACCAGTGGGTAACCTCGTTCAAAGGTCGTGCTTTGATTAATACCCAAATTTCATGTACCTAGTAAAGCGTAGACCTATCCATATATAAAAGACTTTAGCGAGAAAAAAGAGAAGAGCTTATCAAGGTTTTGCTCGACTCTTCATGGGCCTTCATGGCTCCTATCGCAGTTGTGTCACCACGAGAAAGCGCTCCATCGTGCCATTACCATTCTGCTAACGTGAGAAATAAAGTTCGAAAGGTCGCAAAGCTTTTCACTACTGCCTCCAGTAGATGATGAATTCGAAGGTTTGGGAATGGAATAGTATCGTCGCTCATAAAATATCACCCCCACTTTCAATCACTTGGTTATTCTTCCCAAAACTATTGTAAACGAAAAGTGGAAAAACCTTCAAACACGTCAATCGCATGGGAGAAAAAAGTAGATAAATTGGAAACTCAAACGGTGAAAAACTCATGGTGTGATGAGGAACGAACCAAAGTAATTGGTAGTTTGATAATAATAGCAACACGTGATGTGCTTCTGCGGCGCTCAGTGGCCATTAAAAAAAACATGAAGGATAGCAGCATGGGGATGTGATCGAGACCTTCGAAATCCGACTCCATTTAAACAGAAATCCAAGTGTTCGTGCTAGAACATTCGACACAGCTACCTCTTTTGCGCCCTGGTGAAAATAATCTGGCATTGTCCACGCTGACACTCTGAGGCCTCCACTGATTTCGATGATTACGACACTAACATGTATACATACATATATGTGTACATAGATCAACTACGGACGAGATTCTAAAGGAATGTTCATTTATTATATTTATGTGACTGTATCTTTCATATAAATATCTGCTTTTCATTGATTCATGAATCACAGCGATATGTCAATTATACTAACTAAAAGTGAGATCTTCATTTTAAACCAATAAAAAATCAGTACATTTTTATAATGTGCTCAATAGGCTTCCGCTTTAGGTCCGGAACGAGAGCATCCGCGGCAGCGTATCCTAGAGGTAAGAGCACCAGAACCTAAACGAGGAAAATTTTCATGTGCATTAACCAATTTATCCTAGTTTTGTAGTTACTCACACACTCATTGCTAGGGCGCCGAAGAACTCGAGATATGATAGATCCGACGTTCAGAGGAGATGTCACAACAGTGCTTAATCCAACGTACTAAAATATCAGACTAAAAAGGATTATAGGGAAAAGTGTAGTAAGACATATAAAAGTAGTATCAAAACTCTAATTCCTTTCTAACGAACAAAACTTTTTTTACATGTAAAAATCCTAATAATTTGAAGCAGAATGTTGATTGGCCATTCCCCAAGAAGAAGTGGATATGGAAATAATAGCCATTTTTGCTCTCGATATTCGTGTTGAGCAAACACGAGGTGTCACATTATTCTTCATCCCGTTAAGGTCGACGTTTCGGCAGCATCGCCTTCTTCAGAGCTGTTTATTACGTGCCTTCCACTAAGGAAGAACTAAGGAGGGAGCCGAGGAGGAACAAAAAGTTACTTTGTCATTGTAAATAATTTGAACAAATTTTACAATAAATGCTTGGCAAATTTGTTGCCGATGTACATTTTTAAAACTTTTTTCTTGCCTAATAATTTTCCTACAGTAGTTATTTGAGACTCACTTTACGACGACTCCAGGTTGGCCTCTTCATTGCATAAAAAGCATCTCTTTTTAATGAGTTTAATTTTGGATACCATAATGTTACCAAGCACGGTATTGTCGCAATCTCATCGCAGCTCACCAAACCTCTCACCTTTCCGAGATCAGAAAACTGGTGTTGGACCTCTCTAGGAAAGTCCCACTTAATGCAATTCATGAGGCGACAATCCTCATGCAGCAGCGAGGCTGCAAAAGAAGAAATGCTCGATGACCATCGTGAATGGTGGATGCAAGCAAACGAATCGAATACGAAAAGTGCAGGGATTCGCATAGTAGATGTGAAGATGAGTCATGTACAAAAAAGGAGAGCATAGATTGATGTTATTTCATAAAGACATGTCGGGTAGAACATAAGTAAAAAACTGAACTGAAATTTCGTCACATCACAGGAAAAAGAAGGGCTTTAGAAAAAGTAATACGGAGATAATTTGAAAGGTGTCACAATGCAAACATGAGTTTTCATAGAAGACGATGCCCCGTGGGTACAACTGCAGTTCCTAGCAACCATTTGAAGGCGACGAAATAACCTGTTCCTCAAAAAGGAACTTGTGGGTTATTGAAAAACGCAAGGTTAATTAATCACCAATTGAAAAACTCGACAAACGAGGGCCGCGTGATTAAAACAAATTGCTACATTTGTCGGGAGATCCGTTCTCCACTTGCTAGACTTTTTCCAAAGGCGAGTTTAGACCAAGAGATGGTTGCGGTAATTTTTTCGTTTTCGGAAGATGGAATCGTCCTACGAAGCATTCAAAATCTTGATGGTATACTATAGCAGAATAACACTATCACGAAATCGATGGAATTTATCAAAAAAATGGAGCGTATTTATTCCGCTTGGGTTGATAGAAAAGATCCAACCCTTTGGCACAACAACGCTCAACCAGATGTTAAAGAACTAACGATAAAAAGTTATATGAGTTGGTGCATGAAACCATGTCTTTTCCATAGCATTCGACGAATCTCCCGCCACCTACTTTTTTCAATCATTTCAGCAACTGCTATCGGTGAGCATCGTCAACCACTAAACTGCTAGAAAAAAAAGCGTCCGAAGAAATAAGCCTGCGTCTTTCTGGGCAAAATGTTTAGACTTTAATACCTCTCACTTTGACTAGTAAAACTGCGTATGAGCTGATGAGAGCAATTCAAAGTTGTCGTACAAAAATGCCCACTATTTTAACATTAGCATGGTATTCGGATGAAGCAGCATCTTCTGTGTTATGTTTTATATCCTTCTATACTTCTGTAAATCTGACCTGTATTGCAGATAGCAGCATCCCGACAGCAATTGCAGTACTAATTTGGTTGTAGTGGAATAGCCGAAGGTGTGTATCGCCAACTGTTTTGAATATCTGTAGAAAATATTTCTGAAGACAGTAGTTATTAAGTAAAACTTATCTGTTGCAAAGTGCTATGTAATGAGGCTAGACCTTAGAACAGGAAGTCCTTCAAATGAAGCAAAATGATTTACTGTAATAGAGAAGCCTATCGAGAGTACAAATCTTTGCCGTATCTGACTCTCATCGACTTCAAGAACGCGTTTCATTCTGTAGAGACAGAACCAACGTAGAATTTTTACACCACCCAAGCACCTTTGTTCAATAGATAAAGATATCACCAAAATTATTCAACACGAAAAAAGCAACCTATCGTTGAACCTCAAAAAAGCATTATTTCCGAAAAGCAGACTTCTTCTTGATCCATCATTTCAGGTCAATGAAATGCATAGGTACGTCAGTATGCATCAAAAAGTGAACAACAAGTTAGTTCCAGAACTATGAAGCAAAAGAGTTAACGAGTGCCCAAAATTTAATGAAGACGACATTGAACATCTGATTTTTGGTCACGTCTTCAACACTAAGAGTTTTCCTTCCCACAGCAAGTCTTTGAAATCTAAATGAAGATTGCTAAGTATTTTCGTCCCACTACTGAGGTGATGTTAAAAAATTCCGTATGACGCAAACATCTATATTGATTATTTAAGTATACACATTTATGCATACTTCTGGAAAACGCAAATTTCAAAACTTCTTTGGAAATAGCCGCAATTCAAAAATGTCGAAGACTACTTTTAAGAAGTGTCTGAGAACCCTCTAGTAGGGCTGCCCCAAAATTCTAGGGAGAATCGATTGGTCCAGCACTCGTCGACATCCACGAAGAATACAAATTACTAGGTGGCAGCGGAAGTCACACGCAAATCCGAAGACCTGTTTGTATAATGCGTGGAAGACTACTAACTGACAAAAATAAGTGTTAAGATTCTCACAGTATATGAAGACGATTTATAGAGACAGAAATCCAAAGATCTTCACCAGCGGTTAGTCGTGCGGCTACGTCTAGTGCGCTGGTGTTGAGAGTAAACATGGACAAAAGGGACTATGAGCTCTCTCTAAGACCTAAGTCCTTAGAGGTAAAGCTCTCTGTTTCTGCTGGATTAAGTTGAAATGAACCATTTGTACGCAGACATTATCATAAGCATACGTGTGTGGGTGGTTCTACTTAGACATATCTTGCGTATTTTACACGCTAGTTCGGCCGAAAGCTAGCAATCAAGGGATTGAAAAGCACCTGGAAAACAGTTGGAAGCCGCTTCCAAAAAATAACCTCTTGTCTGTCCTTAAAGAGAAAGAAAGCTTCCCATAGCTATCAACCGCTAGAAACCGTGAAATTAAGGTGTCTCATTCTGCTAGCTCCGAAGTAGGAACACACACAGCAACACCACGATTATGGAGGAGCGCCTAAAGCTTCAAAATCATTCTATGCTGCCTAAATATGAAAGGTCTAAGGTGACTACGTTTAGTTCAGTAGGAGCAAATTAACAAGCTGACCAAGAAGATTACGTATAACGTCATAGAACTGATTGAGGCAGGAGTACACAACCTCTTAAATGACGATTCCGATAGCGGAGAAGAATTATTCCGCGGAACACGCGGTAGTGGAAGAGTCGGTGGCATTGGTGT
Organism: Angiostrongylus costaricensis; assembly: GCA_900624975.1. NCBI lineage: Eukaryota > Metazoa > Nematoda > Chromadorea > Rhabditida > Metastrongylidae > Angiostrongylus > Angiostrongylus costaricensis. Next base: position 63,663 of record UYYA01004664.1, read on the forward strand.
CGTAGTAAGTAGCACAATGACCACGAACATCGATTCATCCAAACCATTAATGACCTCAATCGGGCGTTGATAAAAGGGAATATGTGAACGGCATTTATAATCACCATCAACTGCATCCAACGTTCAGGTTTGACGAAGACGATATCTAAATGTTCTCGACGGTAGCCCTCCGAAGAATACCATGTGGAGACCGAGACCAGAGAACTATGAACAGGGCAAGCGGGTGTACGGGTTTACTACGACAAACGAAACCGTGGTGAAACGTGATCATTTCAAAGCCCTTTCTCAAAGTTGGACCCTGGAGTCTCTTAATGGATAGTATCACAACGAAGTGAGCATTTTTCAATCAAAGCTATTGCTTAATCGATAAAATTATTGTCATAAAGTTTAACACAGGATAGAACCATGGCATATTTTGAGCATGATTCTTCGCAAAAAGGAAGGAAGGTCGCCAAATCAAAAAATATCTGCACCTGCTACCCCTGTCAGAACTTTGGCATTTTTACGATAAGGATAAATCAGATAGAATACTACTGCATACAGAACCGCAATGAAGACTTTTACGGAGTTGTATTCCGGTTCCTTTACTGTCTTCACACCGTGTATTAGAGGAAGATTGATTTATCTTCTCGAAATTCTTTCGCAAACTCGTCGAGCTTCTTATCTCTAGAGAACTAAACTGTACAAAATCCAATCTCGACTTTCATCCACACATCATCTTTGCTTCCCAATCCTTACTTGTCAAAACTAATGGTTCTCAGTGAATGGAAGATGAACAGGATCGTGTTGATCCATAAAAAGGAAGGCAGAGGTAAATAGTGCAGTAGTGGCCTGTCGTCACTTTTCTACACTGTGTTTGTCGTAGTCGTCGTCAATAGGAACAGTTAATGTACAACCATATCCGAAAGGAAGATCTCGAAGAAAATTCGATACGACGGATGATGATTTTTGATACATGATATTTCAGGTAACGCAAATTTCCAATACATTGCTTTATTCCATGTTTGTTGAGTTAAAAAGTGGATTTGACTTAGTTAAGAAAGAAAAAGTCATGGAAGTTATCGACAGTTGTTCATTGTCGCGGTATGGCTCTTCGTAGTCAAGTCGATTAGACTCCAATGAAGTGTAGCACGGCTCAAATAAAGAATCCTCAATCGGTACCTTCTTTTTACACAAGACTACAGTTGATCCGCAGCCATAGCCATCTATTTTCATGGTGGCGATGCATGACTCGGAATTATATTAGCTAGTAGGTAACGAACGCATAATTTTCACAGCAAGATATTGAACACCTGTCGTGAGGTTATTCATAATGGCGAGTGGCGTAGTGGTCAGAGGCGCCCTGCATTACACATGGGATTGATCCTCATGCCACATGTCCACCAAGCCCTTCATCCTACCTGGGCCAGCAAATTACTGCTGGACTTGTTTGCGGAGATAGCAGCAGTGGCTAGATACATCGATAGACTACCGCAAGTCATTGTAAATGCCAGATATGCATTCAATCACCTCCAACGGCGCGCAATGAAGTCGAATGCCTCGCGCATCCCTCAGAGCCAACGCCGACTCCGAGAGCTTTATCCTTGTATGGTGAGGCTAAATGAAATTCGACTCTAGGAAGTACGGCGGACAGCAGAATAAGACAGAATATAATTAAATGTAGATTGCCTGCAGCGACATGTTCGCTTTGCTGACCTTGTCGTTCTCATATCAGCACACATTACGGGGAGCGAATTTCGAACGATTTCTTCAGATCTTGTGAAAAACGTGTCTATGGAGAAATCATAAAAAATGGATTCGCGACAAAGAGGTTCGTTTCAGATACTCTGCCTACGCTGAATATCCAGCTATGCCTATATGAGACGAGAAGCCTGCACGATTGGCTGAGTAGGTGGAAACGAGCTTCTTGGGTAGCACACAGCAGCATCAGAGATACAGGAGATGGAAAAGACAAAGAACAACCGGCTAGATGCCCATCTTTTCAATTTTACAATTCTGTCTCTCTTAGTGTACACCTCATAAAATTGGATGCTTAGGTAGGCAATGAAAGCAGATCCTATGAAATTCAATGCTCTATCGAGAGAGCGATGCCAACACAATACTGAATCGAACAAGCAAAAGAATAGTTATGTAAGAGTGGAAGGCCGGCGACCAGATGGTCACATTTTGTCACAAAATTTCTGTAAGAGAAATATGAGGCTGTTCGTATCCCTTGGAACTCAGTGAAAAGCTCTGAGGATATCGCGAATTCACCAGAATCTACTTGAGTTACTCCTAAGTCCGACTTTCTATTAACATCGGCATTGATTGAATAATTCTTTCTACTTCTGTTCAGCAAACATGAGGTGCTATTTTATTTCTTTATATACGTACAAGCTGACGTTTCGGCGGATTTCGCCTTCCTCAGAGCTTGGAAAGGCCAAGATGACTACAATCTACATGGCCAAACACCACCAAAGCCGAACAGAAAATGCTGAACCAAAATTTCAATCACATTGAACACAGAGCCTTTGCACATTCACCACTTTCTATGAGTCTTCCACCTAAATATGTCACGTGGAGACCAGCCGCATAGAGTTCACATGGAATCGTATTGTGCCCATATCAAAATAACAGGCTTATATACTGTCCAATATCACGCGTGATAATGAGGCATTCCTCCTTGCGGTTCATTTTCGGATTCTTGGAATTAATCCAGAATGCCTCTAGAGTTTTGCGCGCTCGTGTTCTCGATTTTTGGGCGACGATCGTAACCCCTACTTCAAAATCTTCTCCGTTATGTCCGTGTGACCTATCCATGCCTAGTGGAGTATTTGGTTTACGTTTGCCGACTAGGTGTTCTTTTATACGCACGCAGAGTGGACTACTCGTTCCGCCAACGTATTCATCCCCGCACGCCCTACAAGAGATCAAATACTGTACCCGAACTCATGCAGTCACTGTCTCTACCATTGGGGCAAATTATGCAATTTTGCATTGCACATAGACGGTCGTATAGGCGGTTACGAACTAGCTGGTATCTTAGATTACCCGGTGGCATTTCAATTATCGTTACCGAGTTCCCTAGACCGGCCCTTCTCAAGCAGCGTTTTATAGCTGTACTTATATCATTTGAGATGAAACATGTTTCTCATAAGCGCCCTTTTCGCGTGAGAGAGGTGGGAGGAGAAGTAATGAACCAAGATGTTTCTACTATTTAGTTTTCGATGCCGTTTCGTAATGTAGCCCTAACGACAAAGCGAAACGGTACGATAGCGAACTACCAAATGTTCATGGATCGTCTACGTAACGCGCTACCCAACAGCGCATACGTGGTGGAGTCTTTCGACGTCACTGCCGTCTATACAAACGTGTCGAATGACTGCTATGCAAGCCATCCGCGAGCTTATACAACACGAAGGAGCAATAAACATGTACGGCTTCTCTATTCAGCAGTTGATGACACTCTTAAAGAAGTGCCTAAACTGCCTAATCTTCAGATGATCCGGGAGGTATTACGCACAAATGAGAGGGCTGACAATGGGACAACGACTGGCACCAAGCCTTGCCATTGCATTCATGTCTAAGGTGGAAGCGCCAGTAATCGATCTCAGGTCACCTACTGTAGGTACATAGATGATTGTTTCGTCATCTGCTCCACACAAAAGAGGAGATGGACAAATGCTTTGAGATCTTGAACGAACAGTCAGAGTATTTTAAATTCACCCGAGAAAAACCAAAAGAAAACTGGCTTCCATTTCTGAACGTGCAAATTACTCTATCAGAAAACGGCTACATTATGAAATGGTATCGAAAGCCAAGTAGTAACAACACCTTGGTTCATTACCTCTTCTCTCATCCCTCTCACACGAAAAAAGCGCATGTGAAAAACATGTTTCGAACAGCTACCAGCGTGTGCACAGGAAGGGAGCAAAGAGAGGGTCCCGGAACCTGGCGGGGCAAATAGCCATTTTTAATGGCTAAGAAACTATAGCTCGAGATAGGTGTAGAGGAAGCCATAGGCCCCCCCCAACGATAACTCTAGCGGCAGTATGGTCTCGTTTATCCTGCCCTCCATTTCAAATGAAGTAAATGCAGCTATAAAACGCTGTTTAAGAAGAGCCGGTCTAGAGAATTCGGTAACGATAATTAAAATGCCACCGGGTAGTCTAAGACGCCAGCTAGTTCGTAACCGCCTATACAACCGTCTATGTACAATGCAAAATTGCATAATTTGCCCCAATGGTACCGACGGTGACTGCATGAGTTCGGGAACAGTCTATCTGATCTCTTGTAGGGCGTGCGGGGACGAACACGTTGGCGAAACGGGTAGACCACTCTACGTACGTATAAAGGAACACCTAGTCGGCAACCGTAAACCAAATACTCCACTAGGAACGCATAGGACGCAGAGACATAGCGGAAAAGATTTTGAAGCAGGGGTTACGATCCTCACGCAAGAATCGAGAACACAAGCGTGCAAAACTCTAGAGGCATTCTGGATTAATTCCAAGAATCCGAAAATGAACCACAGGGAGGAATGCCTCATTATCACGCGTAATATTGGGCAGTATATAAGCCTGTTATTTTGATGAGATGGGCACAATGCGATTCCCGCGTTAACTCTGTGCGGTTGGTCTCCACGTAACATATTTAGTGGAAGCGGTGGAAGTGGACTCATAGAAAGCGGTGAGTGTGCAAAAACTCTGTGTTCAACGTGATTGAAATTTTGGCTTAGCATTTTCTCTGTTTGGTTATGGAGGTGTTTGTCCGTGTAGATTGTAGTCAACTTGACCTTTCAAGGCTCTGAGGAAGGCGAGATCCATCGAAACGTCAGCTTGTACGTAAGTAAAGATATAAAATAGCATCACTTGAGTTAATTGAAAATAAACACCAAGACAGATGATCTGGTAGATACACTAACAACTACTTGCAAAATGAAAGTAAAACGTAAAAACGCAGTAAAATATGTAATAAAACTTTGATTCGTTTCACCTGTCAACTGAACTCCCGTTGATTATCGATTGACTCGAGCGGGCCCCAGTAAACCCTTCATTTTTCCCTGTCGCATGCAAGAGTAGCCCAATGGGTTCTGCTCGCTCTATGGACTCGTTGAGCACCAGATCTTTCTTTCAGGCTCTTCGTGAAGAACTCTGACCATAGGGTCGGTGGTCTTCCTGCAACACGTTTGACATCCAGAGGAATCCAGTCACTAATGGCTCTTGACCATCGGTTGTTGTTCATTCGCATTACGTATCCGGCCCACCTTATCTTCGACTGCTTGGCGTACAGAACCGCATCTTTGATTTCTGATCGTTGACGTTAGTCGGAGCTTCGGATCCCATCCTTTACCTGTGTGAAACGGGATACTCCTAGCATGGTTCTTTCAACTGCGCGTTCATTAACGCTGAGTGACCTTTCATCCTGCTTACGCAGCGACCAGGCTTCTGACGCATACGTTAAGGCAGGAAGTACCGTTGAATCGCAAAAGTAAGCACGGAGCTGGGTGTTCTTTGTCCTCTTCACTGCTACCTCGATGCTCTTGAAAGGTCCCCAAGCCGCTCGTTTCCTTCTGCTCAGCTCTGTAGCTAAGTTGTTCATCGTATGGATTTCCCGACATAGACAGACATAACTACAGCATTCGGAGATATTCGTTCCGTTGAGCGTGAATGGGGTATGCGAAACCAATCCGTTCTTCATGAACATCGTTTTTGTGAGATTTAGTCGAAGACCAATCTTTCCATAGGTTTTATCAAAGTCGGCAAGCATACGCTCCGCTTGGCTAATGTTTGGTGTAATAATGACGATGTCAACAGCAAAGCGAAGATGATGTAACCGCCGACCATCGATTTTCACTACCATATTATCGCATTTCAATATTCGCGTAACGTTCTGGAAGGTGGCGGTAAATAATTTTGGCGAGATGGTATCGCCTTCCCTAACTCCTGTTTTGACGTCAATGTTAATATCGTTCTAGAATGGTGATATTTTGGTTGTGAAATTTTTGTACAGCTCAAGAAGATTCTTTATGTATTCAGTAAGGACTCCTTGACTATCAAGGGCTTCCAAGACTGCTTCTATCTCAACTGAATCAAAGGCCTTCTGTAAATCAATGAAAGGGAGACAGAGCGGTCTTTTGTACTCTCGCGATACTTCAATGAGCCGTGTTACCGTGTGAATGTGGTCCATCGTACTCAATCCTTTTCCAAACACTGCCTGCTGACATGGGTGTCCTTCGTCCAGTGTTCTGTCAATCCTGTTTAGGATGACTCGAGTGAAAAGTTTGTAGACGACAGACAGCAAACAGATTGAGCGATAGTTGCCGATATCGTGTAGGTCACTCTTCTTGAACAATAACACGGTCTTGCTGGTCTTCCACTGAGAGACCTTACATTCAGACAGGTAACGTGTGAAGAACCCAGCCAGTGTGTTTACGAAGACTGGCGGAAGGTTCTTCAGGTGTTGTGGTCTTATCCTGTCCGGACCTGGTGCTGTTCGACTTTTCACCGACGAAATGGCATGTCGAATTTCGGAAGTCTTTTTGCTTGTGCAGCTTTTCTCTGTTTAGCTAAAGTTATCAAGAAAGCAAAAACTAAAATAGTTGTTAAAGCAATGAAGGAATACAGAGGAAGACTTATTCTGGCACCAAACTTGTTCTTCACTCTTTTAAAAAACCTTTGGTTAAAGAAGCTATGGACAGCTTTACATAGTTTCACTTTATTCTGTCACCGAAAAAGCTAATTCATAGCAAGACTGAAAGAGCTAAGTTTCAAAAACCCCCTTACGAAACTGGATTTTTAAATCTCTCCAGATTTCCTCTAGCAAAGCTCCTGTTGTTACATAGCATGGCATGGAATTTAGTCAGCCTCAAATTTATTTTAGTACCCCGATGAAGAGCGCAATAGTTGGCGACTCCTACCCTGTACCATCAAGGGAAACAAAACATGGTTGCGCCATTCTCTAGAGTTCGTTAAAGCCGTTCCTCTGTCAGAATTGTTTAAAGTTGTCACGGCAGGGTGGACCCTAGCATCAGTGTCAGACTTGGTTAAATTTTTATCTTTTTTTAACCCTTAAACAATTCATTGAACTTTGCGTTCCACTCTTTTCTTTTACGTTGCACTTCCTCTGTGTTCTCATTGTGTTGACTTCCCGACCGAAACAAGCACACCTGAAGCACGGCGAAATGTCCGTTTGACTGAAAGAAAATGAAGAATCAGAAATAATCTCGTTTTACATCGACGATGGATCTCGCATGCCAGCGTCACATGACCCACTCGGTTGTATGTCATTTAATCGTCAATTCAAATGAATTATTGATGTGAGCAAACAGCTGTTCTCCTGCATAGTCATAAACAAGCTCAATATGACGTGATATCAACGAACTAGAAGGGCAATAACTACCGGACGCAGATGGCTTTTTCAATACATTCTGCTGGTAATGAGCTCAGCAACTAGCACTGTCGGGTAAGTCATCAGCCACATGCAGCAAAACTGAGTAGCTAGATTTTTACGGTATGTACAGTGCGCATATCTTGTGCTATTGAGGTCTATTCCTCACAACAGACTGTTAGAACTTATAAATAGAAACTGTAGTGGCGATAAGTTGAGAATGACTAACTATTCGTGGATCCGGTCGCAGATACGATCAGGGTACCAGTTGTAAACAATTCGATAAACACGTAACATGCACGTTCTATGATATCACTTTACACCTCGTTCCTTTTGCTCAGCCAAAGATATTGCGACGTTTATAGCACAGTTCCGTCTCTGAACTAAACGCGGAGAGATTTCTTGTCCGATATTCCACGAAATGTTCGCCTTGAAGAGTCTGTGAAAACATCACCATATTTGAACAGTTCTGCTCTCGCGGTTATCTCTACCATTGTTGGTGCACCCAACTGTGGCTTTGTCAACAAAGATGAGTGAACAGAGAGCGATCACAAGAACAGAAAATTGAAGAAAGAACAGCATCAACTAAGTTGAGGAAAATCTTTGCTCTGCAAATAAACACAGCAAAAAATAGGTGAAAAACCGGCAAAAAATAACCTGGATAAGAAGTACGGAGATGGATACAGATTAAGCAGATAGGCCACCAGAACAAGATTGCAATAAAACTAATTTTTGCCTACAATGTTATCCATTTGTAATTTTAAAAATGTTAACATTGTGATTTCGACTACAACCTCAGCTTAACAGAGTTCATTGCCGATTTGTGCTGCCCAGATCAATTTTGCTGACGAGTGATTGATGATGGTAGCGTTAGGTAGAAAACTAGCTGAGAGAAACGCTTAGCAAGGGTATCCGTGGCAGAGTGTGTAGTGCGCGAACCCCCGGAGAGCGAGATCATGGTTCGATCTGGCCTGGGGTCCAAATCTTGCGAATATCTCAGTATTTTGCATTTTTTCTTTATTTTTATATGTTAGGAAGCCAAAATCCATTTGAACTGAGCAGATCAGCAAATTAATGGAAACTGGTTGGCACTCTTTCTCAGACGAAGAAAAGGTGAATGATTAATTGGGAAGTTCACTGAAATCTAGGCACCTCGTTGTTTTTGACCGGTTAGCAAAAAAACACTGCTTTTATTTTCGATATTTTTGATTGCTATAGAGCACTATGGTGGTATTTACATAAGCTCCATATTTAGTCAACTTAATCCCAAGAAACTCCCAGTGAAAAGAGCCAATGTTCTCAGAGTATCATCTATTGGTTAAAATATTGCAATTATTGGAACTACAGTGTAGCATTGAGTGGCAAAAAGGCAGAGTATTAACCATGATTGCCTTCAATGTCAATCGAAACTTTTATCCTAAGAGACATCTAGTTTATGAGGGTTTCTATTTGGAAAGTAGGCTCATCACAGTGTTGTTGAAAAAAGCATTCATTCAAAGTGTTGATGGGGGTTGGAGTAGTGTGTTCGCTATGTTTGTCGAAAGCAGCGAGGTGCTTTGAATTCACTGAACATCCCAGCTATCACATTCACCTTGTCAGTTTTATCCAGGCATGTATATTCTACAGTCACTCATCTGATGAAAAGTGACATTCTCCAGTTTATTGCTTATCTAACTTGTCTGATTATAAAAAAAATTTCTTCTTAATTAATGGATATAGGATAGCTTTCATCGAAGGACGTCTGACACAAAATGTTCGTTAGATAAACTATGAATGAATACAAAAAATGCAACAAGAAAGCGCTAGTACTACAGACAATCCAACTTATAGAGTATATACATACGTATGAGTCACACATGACTCATGTGGTCGCCAATTTAGTAAACGTGCTAGAAATAGGCCAGTAATTCCTTCCGATATTTTCTTAAAACAGTCACATTGTGATTTAGACACGACCCACAAAGATCCCGGATAAAAAGTTCTCAAAAAAAGCATAAGAGAGAGTCTTATGGCAGCAGCACTGTTGAGACAGACCACACGGCCACCAAGGTGTGTGCTCATACAAATACAGTGCTAATGATTGTCGATAACATTTCCATGATATATCCATCTTGCAATAGACTCTATCCTCATACTGCTCTACATCCACTTTTTAATAAGAATAAAAATAGTGCACAACACTATGAATCCTGTTTTCATAATAAGCAATAAGAAACTACATAGATAAGTACCTCATGGCAGACAACCAGCAAGAGTGGTGCATCGGTGAGGTATGGTCGTTTCCACGTCTCTTGTAGTTGTGAAACACCCATCACCCATTCGGAACCTTCGCCGTTTCTGGGAAACTCTTATATTTATACTACTGTAGTGCCCTATTTCCACAAACACGAAAGTGCATTTTAATTTTGCAACTAGTGTAACACTATTGAGCGATTCTTGACAACAACCGCCCATGCACAAAAAACCTCATCTTTACATCTCATCGAGAAGCCAAATTTAAAAAAACGAACAATTGCTTATTAGCTAAGCAAACCGTTCTTGTTCAGAAAATTCTTCTAGAAAAGGAATCTGATTTCTATTCTAGCAGCAACTAAGTACGGTGATCAAATGAAGCAGAAATCGTTGAAAAAACTGAAGCTTGCACCCATTATTTTGTGTAACACCCACTAGGAATCTATTGTATGAGAATAACTGAAGAAAAGAGACTTACAGACGCACGTAGTTCTCCCTTGCGTCAGCTTCTATTATGGCACGTATCTCTGCCTTTTTCTTGTCATCTACAACCACACAGAATTTCCACGGCTGTGCGTTGCATACACTTGGAGAACAGCCTTAAATGCAGAGGCGTCGTTCCAAGCATTTCAAACTAGATGGAGCAAGCAGTTAAGATACTGTTTCCATTTGTTAACCTGCTGTCTTTATAATGTTTTGCACGATCTTCATCGGTACCGATTTGGAACTGAAGCTTCGAACACTTCTCCTCAGCTTCATTTGCTCGTAAAAATACTGAGATGAGCGCAACATCTCTGTCTCGTGCATAAATGGAACGCTGTAATGCACCTAAAATCTCGTATAAACCTAATGATTGAGACATTACCACATGAAACGATGCATATGCTATGCTGGTATTAATGCTTCTTGCAAATCTAACTTTGCTGCGCTTCTCTACCATCCGCCTTCGAACTAATCGTTTTCATCATGTAATGCACAGAGAGTATTACAAGTTGGTTTCAGGCAGTTAACTATGACATCATACCTCTTTCTCGTTGAAGACGTGTTCATGTAGATCACTGAAATTCGAATCTTCATCACATCCTCTATCTGTTTGATTCTTCACCTTTTTTAATACTTCGACATCTTTTTTGTCCTTCTTGATGGACTTTGGGACCAAAGCCACCATTTGATAGGAAATAAACGCAACCACCTTAAATAAAGAAAACAGAAAACTTATGATGAGTTATCATTTATCGCTGCTGACGTTCACATTTAAGAGGTCCTAAACTTACGAAAATAGAAACGGCAACGTTTAGGAAGGTTTCCACGGAAGCTTCATCTAAAGAGAAAAGCACCTTATTCTTGTAGTCATTTATCAGCTTGGAATTGTGCAAATCCATTCGACTCGTGCGATTTGATGGACGCAAGGACGATGACATCTAGAACTGGATTCAGATTTTGATAGCTGCACGACGCGTAAGTGCACAACCAATTCTGGACCCGGAAATCGTATCCGATCTTAGACTAGTCGAAAGTTGATTCGAAAAAAGGAACACCCATCCACAAAACTGCAGACTTTATTTTCTAAAGCAAGTTTCCAAAACAAGCAATATTTTCATCAAATGAATATTGGATGTTGTGGTGTTTACGGCGATGAAATAAACAACTCTGAAATCAAGTCGAGAAAGCTGTTCTATAAAAACTGACAACCCTAGAAACTGACAAATGAAGTACTTTACGACAAAACACCCAAAGTGCTCCAAATGCACTTAAAGTTGATAGAACAGAAAATTTCCTCCCTCAAGATAACACAGCAACCGTGACCCATTGAGCCATTGCTCTATTTTACTTTTCTCATCTTTAACAATTTCACTATCAAGCTCCGTAATAGTTATGAATAACCCTAGAAGACCGAGCAATCTACACCATCATCATCATTTTTGAGCTTCAAGTAAAAAACTCGATTACACAGGGCAATTTATATGTTTTCAAGTGTGATAAGTACAGTATGTTAAAAATAAATTTAAAAAAAATAGGAATTTCATGTTTTCCGAAAGCTAGTAGATGGAGGCGATTACCTAATTTAGGTATTCTAAACTCTTCATCTACCAAATTACGTAACGCTCTCGACTGCTTATGTTTATGTTCCTAAGCTGGGTTTTTGAAAACTCTTGGTAATTCGTATGAAGTGCTGAGATATTTGCAAAACTCCGGACCACAGGTGTATGCAGTGGGGAACGAACACCCGCTGTTGTCCTTACCGGGGAGCAGCGCACTTCACCACTACACCATCCGGGTCCTTCGCGTTGCATGTATCTCAGCTAGTTCTATCGATCTTTTTGCCATCAGCAATCACCCGTCAACGGGATTGATCTGGGGAGCCAATATCGGCATTGAACCCAGTTAAGCTGAGGCCTCGTTATATACTCTTGGTAATTTTTCTATAACTAGACAACTTAAGGCGATGAAGACGTGGTTGGTTTATAGAAGAGACTTTCCTCTATCTGATTATGGGTAAATCCTATTCTTTAATACTACTACTAGACGTTTGAAGTTGTTTAGGACTGAAGCTTCCATAAAAAAAACCATCTTGGTAGAATAAGAGGTCTTGCATTTTACTGGCAAAAGCTTGTAGATTATAGCTCTTTATATTTGAACTAATAAAATTTTAGTTGGGATATGCCAGCTTGAAGTTGAAAGCAGATGTTATTTTCGCAACACGTAAGTGGAAAACGACTCAGGTCGGACCCTGAGTGTCAGATATCGAATCGAAGTACAATATGAGATGAGAAAAGGATGAGAGATCCGAGTTCTTTGATTTATTTCCTAACCGTTCTTTCCATTCCATTTCTCAAGCAGTTGAAAAATGTAGGTGAAATAAGCAAAGTGGATAGAGGTGGGAGCACGAGCAACGTGCGAATGAATGAGGCGGCGACTGTGGTGAATGCGATGCGGAAATTCCAGGCAGCAATCAGCGCTAGGAGGGCGGTCTTAGCATGTCCGAGCAGCTGACGAACTCTTTGGTTTATCTTGTGACAATACCAACTCACTCCTTTCGTTCAGCTCTGGAATAAACAAGCAACAAAGAGGCATTTCCTTTGGACGTTATGTCCTGACAAAAGAACACAGCAACTACGGCAAAATGATGCACTAAAAAGAAATGTCTACTGCGTGCGAACAATGTCGCAAAATTCCCATGACCGACTTTCTGTTAACCTCGGCATTAATTGATAATTCAATGTTTTTCATCAATAAGCAGACACGAGGTTGTTAATATAGAATTTATTAGAACACAATTGCTGACGTTTCGGCGGTTTCGCCTTCTTCAGAGCCTGGAAAGGTCAAATTGAGATGTGATCTACTCAGCCAAACACTTTCACAACCCTAGCAGATAAAACTTGACAATTCGATTTGCATTCGCATAAGAAACAGCTTCATTCAAACACCTACCGTTTATTTGTTGTAAGTATTTAAGTTAGCTGGTGGATAGCCGCCGCACAGAGTAATACATGGTCGATAACTGTGTCCATGTCAGGTCATTGGATCAGCCTGAGGTATGGCGCCAGGTCACGCGTGATGACAAGACACTCCTCCTTGCGGTTCATTTTTGAATTTTTGGCATTCAAAATTGGACACAGTTATCGACCATGTATTACTCTGTGCGGCGGCTATCCACCAACTAACTTAAATACTTACAACAAATAAACGGTAGGTGTTTGAATGAAGCCTGTTTCTTATGCGAATGCAAATCGAATTGTCAAGTTTTATCTGCTAGGGTTGTGAAAGTGTTTGGCTGAGTAGATCACATCTCAATTTGACCTTTCCAGGCTCTGAAGAAGGCGAAACCGCCGAAACGTCAGCAATTGTGTTCTAATAAATTCTATATTAACAACCTCGTGTCTGCTTATTGATGAAAAACATTGAATGTCGCAAAATGTGAATTACTGGTATCGCCACAACAAGCGAACGATTTGCATAAAATGTAAGTGTTGGAGAAAAGGTGTTAACACTGAAGATTTGCCGCAGATAATCCAGAGAATTTTGTGATTAAAAAAAGTTCGGTATCATCAGATTATAAGAAGTCGGTATCATTATCAGCTAGCATGGAGCACAACAATGTTAAAAAACTGACTTTCCTTCAACCTCAGTATGACTAATCAACATATATTCTTTCATTTATAAGCGTACACGTGGTTATTAAACAACCTTATTCGGCTTAGCGATGCTCCACTGAAGAGACATAACATCGGTAAAACGAACGACAGTAGGCACGGATCATCGGCTCTGAGGAAGACGAAGATTTCTAAACTTTAATCGAATAAAGTCGTTTATCAACACGTGTGCGCTTATCAATGAACGAGTATGTTTACCATATATCGCTTCGCTTTAACAATTAATTTCTTCGTATTTTTGTTGAGCAAACGCGAGGTGTTACTATTCTTTGTTCACGATTAAGCTGACGTTTCGGCGGATTTCGCCTTCTTCAGAGCCTGGAAAGGTCAAGTTGATAGCAACTCACTCGGCCAGACGCCTCCATAACCAAACAAAGAAACTCCAAACCAAGATTTCAAACACTTTGAACACAGCTTTGCACACTCACCGCTTTCTATGAGGTTTCCACTAAGTATGTCACGTAGAGACCAACCACACAGAAATCACGTGGAAGTATAATGTACCCCTCACATCAGAAAAGCAGTTTTATATACTGCCCTATCTCACGCGTGATAATGAGGCATTCTTCCCTGCGGTTCATTT